>JAOWBW010001461.1:0-261063 GCA_026119855.1 Campanula takesimana
ACAGCTGTTAGGCCCAATTGGTAGGAAAATAGGCTAGAGGGGGGGGGGGTGAATAGCCTAAATAAAACTTTTTCAAAGAAACACTTTTAAAATGCAAAGTCACTTATCAGTTGCAAACTATTATCAGTAAGCGCAGCGGAGAAGATATGACTTGTTTTAACTCACACAAAATCAGTTTATAAAAGGTTTTGAGAGCTTGGTTTAAACACAAAGTAGTTTCTAAAAGTTCAATGCAGTTTCAAGAGATTGGTCAATGGAAATGATGATGAGTCAGCAAGAACAGTAATGATTTGCCGTGATAGAGTTCCAACCGGCAAGGACAGTAAGTAACAGAGGACACAGAGATTTGGAGAGGTTCACAGTGTAAATACTGCTACGTCCTCTACCAGTTTGGTCAGAACTTGGATTTGGGTTAAGAGCACTATTAAATATCCCTAGTCTATTACAAGAGCGGCTTTGCCGGATACAAAGACTAAATTCTAGAGATAGTTTAATGAATCGTAAAGCAAATATCTGACCAAGTGTATTTGAGCGGCAAGTTCAAAAGAACTTATCTCACTCAGGTGGGTGTGTGAAAACTCAGACAACGTATTCCTTAAAATAATCTAGTTCGGGAATACTAACAGTGTTGTAGAGTTTGTGCACAAGTGTATGTCCTATTAAATGATCTAATGATTATCTGGACAAGGAATGTTTGAGCTTCAATGAATGCTGCAAACAACCAACTCTCTTCAATGCACTAAAATCACCAACCTTCTTCAATGCACTGAGTCCTCTATTATAGGAGGATTAATGTCTTAGCTTGTTGAAGAAGGATAACATTTGAATTTCCAGCTGGGTAGGTGAGGAGCATTTAATGCAGTATCCTTGGCATTAATGGCGAAGATACGCGTGCCTTAAAAGTCTGATGGGTAAAGACCCCTTTGTCTCAACCGGTTACCTGCAAAAGCAAGTAGAGACAGAGTATAGCTAAAAGTAGCTATGTGTCAGACGGCGTAGAAATCATTACAGAGCAGGTAAACTACTTTATGATAAAACAGTATAGAGACAATCAGCAAGGTTGACTTTAATGAAATGATGTCACCTGACTGATAGTGCAGACTGTCTATCATATCGGCATGTTGTGAATGGAGTTGATCGGCAACTTCTTTAATAAGTTGATCGGCAACTTCTGGAGCAAGTTGATCGGCAACTTGTCGCATGTTAAGAATGAGTTGATCGCAACTTGTTTACTGGTCCTGATTTGCTTCCTCTTGCTGGTTTGTCTTGAATGAAGAGTTGAAATACACCTGTGCTGGTCACAAAGGATCCTAAGGGCACCTAAAAAGGTTCTAATAAAATTGGGGGACCCTAAGTGTAGACATGATTGGGATTAAGTAATTCTAGGACCTAGGTATCTATTTGAACAACAATCTCCTCCTAATTACTTAAGTCCAATCACCCTTAAAGCTAAAGACATCTCTTATCTTAGGGAAAAGATTTCTAAGGATATCTAGGTATAACCAAATCCTAAGGTAAGTCACACTAGATGTCTAATGCAAAAGGTGGATTCACCAAAATAAATGGTGAAGCCGGTTCAAGGAATCGGCAAGAGTGATGATCTGCAAAAGGAAATAGCACAGAATAATGCAGATAACAACACAAATATAAGAAAAACATATTAGCACAATAAAAATTTTATAAGCAAAGAAATTTGTCTGTGAAGGTCTTCAATAAGATATCTACATCATAGGCTATGTGACTCAAGGATCAGCAGCTGGAGGATCAGAAATCTTGGGATCTGCTGCTGGAGTTGAGTCCTTTGTAGATTCAGTCTTCCTAGCCTTCTTTCTTGCTTTTTCTTCTTTTCTTTCAGCTTTCCTCTTTGCTTTGCTCTGTCTTCTCTGCGCACTTTCCAATCTTTCAGACAGCATCTTGTTGTTGGCTTCAAGAGCAGCTATCTTCAGATTAGCTTCGGCAAGAGCAGCTTGGTCTTAGATAATTCTTCTTCAAGTCTTCCCATATCTCTTATCTGCAGCCTCTGATTATCAACAAGATTCTGTTGAATGTTATGAGTTGTCCCCAAGGATTCAGAAAGAGCCATTATACGCTCTTCTCTATCAGCAAGGAGAGCTTTCAATTCTTTGACCAGAGTATTCTCCTCCTCCTGATTGGACTTACGTAGACGCTTAACCAGGTCTTTTGAACATCCTTAACAGGTCACCAACAGAAAGAGCCATATCACCAATATCAGCACGAGTGGCAGGCACTTGCTGATTTGTGAAATCGCCTTCACTAAACTTCAAATACTCATACAGACTGTTGACGATGGTCGGCTGGAAAATACTGGCAGACGTCGGGAGCACTATTGAAGGGATAAAATCTTCATTATTCAGATCAGCATCTTCAATAAGTACATCATCAGTCATCATCTCATCATCAGAGAGATCAAGATCGGCTCAGAGGGAGATGGAGGAACAGGAGCAGCAGGAATGAGTAAGAACCATTGAAGTGCAGCATCATCAGTAGAAGAGAAGAAATCGGCAGGACAAAAGTTGAGACAATGAGATCATCAGAATCATCGGCACAAAGATCGGCAAGGGAAAAGCTGGATGAACTATAACAGCACGATCAGTCGGCAGATGAAACATACCATCGTCTTCAAGTGAAAGGAAGGTAGCCAAGATTAAGTTCAAATAAGCACGACCTTCAAGAATCATAGTCATTAACCCGGCATTCATCAGCCTTGAGGTATAGACTAGATGATCGGCACGCTGACGAGGATGAAATAATGGCAGAGTCATAGCCAAAGCGGCAGACTTGATCAAATAAAGAAGGCCACGAGGATTGGTATGCCTAACTTCAATGATGTCAGTCAGCAGATCATTGATCATCAAGCAGCTTCTCATCCATCCATTTGTAGTGATGCACACTTCAGTTGGAGAAGGACCGGGAAGGGTAGATTCACCTCTAATCTTTATCTGTCCTGGTCTAGATCGAATTGGATCATAGACACTTTCTTCTTAGTCTAGAAATCCGAGGAGTCTTTCCCTTTGTACGAACAATGTCATCATCATTGAGAATCCAGGGAAGATAGATTGGACTATCACTGGTAATCTCCTGGAGAGAATTTATGCTTGGTGACATGAGGGTGGTCTTTGCCGAATGGGAGTGGCATTTGCCTAAGGTATACTTGAAGGATAACCTTGGATGAACAGTGAAGAGAGGCTGTCCAAATTTGTTGGAGGGATAGATGCATTGGAAGTGTACCAGTTTGAGCACATCATATCCTTCCCATTGAAAAATAATCATAGCTGGGTGGTGGAGAAGTATCAACAGCATCAGGATCAACAAAGGCTTGTTCTCCAACCACCATGTAATCAGCAGGATCTATCTCATCGGCATGATCTACATCGGCATGAGCAGCAGCAGGAGCCGGCAAGAGAGGGGTGATAACAGACGGCAAGCTGAACAAAGGCTGTAGAAGAATCTCTTCAAACTGTAGACTAGCAGCAATGTCAGCATCCAGATTAGGAGTACTATCATCAGCACCTCCTCCCAACTCCACAACCTCCTTAATACCAGTAGGGGGACAATCTGTATTTCAGGAGTAACTGCAACTAACTGAGTGTCTGTAGTTTGCTCAGCAAGATGAGTGTCAGTAGTTTTCTCATCAGTCTCTCCTCCTGAAACAGATACATCCATCTGTTGAGTGTCTATAGTTGTCTCAACTGGGGCAGGTAGGTCGGTAGATACTTCAATCAGAGGTTGAGTGTCAGTAGTTGTCTCAACTTGAAATTCCACTATCTCCTAAAATGTTCACCATGACTTCCTTCAACACTACTATCATCCTTCAATACAGATTCTGCAAAGACTTCAGCAGAGGGAGCTTTAGTCATGACAGTTCTGATTGGCATCTTGTCACTATCTGTTGTAAGTGAAGTGGAAGGAGAGTCAGCAGCAACTTTGTGAGCACAAACTAAATCACCAAATAAATCAGCACCATCATCATCAGCATCACTATCAGTAGAATCACCATCTTCATCAGCATCATCACGCCCATCGGCAACAAAACTCTTTATCAGCAGCATCTGCATCGTCGGCAGAGTGAACATCGGCATCTGTCTCGGTCTTGCTGCTGCTTGGCGAAGGAACATGAGCATCTTTATCGGCAAGGTCTTCAGCGGCACGGCGATCGGCATCTTGCTTCAACAGAAATTCATTAGACTTTTCAATCAAGTCCATAGTGACCTTCTTTACTGATCTATGAAAGTGAGCATTGAGAGGGATGACAGCAGGAGCCTCATCATCATTGTATGGCAGCAAATCTTCATCATTTTCAAGTCTTCCAATCTGATACGGATCAAACTCTGTGAATTGAGAGAGCTGATTAAATGTCCTGGCATAGATGAGCCACACGTCCTGAACCATCAAGTCTTGTCTAATTCTATCTTGAAAAAGATAGACTTGGTTCCAGTGTAGTGGTAGGAATTCAAAATACCGACCAAAATTGAGCTTTAGTTCAGCCTCTTTCAACTGCTTGAACTTTGATAGAGGGACAAACTTCTCTTTCCACATATCAGTGCGTCTGTCCAAACTCTTTTGATCAACATAATCAGCAGGATTTCCGGGAGTGACAGTGTCTTTCATCTCTTCATGAAACTGAAGAAGACGACGAATAAAGGGAGGCAGATGGTCAATCGGAAAGACCATTTCTTGATCAAGACCTTGTTGGTGAAGGACCAAGGATTCTTGTAGAAGGTGTGGAAAGTTGGGTTTCTGATTGGAGCGCATTTCCTAGGAGTCTGAGACTTGAGCTTCTCAATGACATCCTCAATACTTTTGCCATCGGCAAAGTCATCAGTGAATTCTTCATCAGGAATTTCAACCTTGACAGCAGGATCGGTAGTTAGGGAAGCACCGGCAAGATGAGCAGGGGCAAACCTAATTAGCTTGGCTCTTGGATCAGCAGGAGGAATAGTGGAAGAAGGAACTTCATCGGCAAGCTTCACCTTCTTTATCACCACTTGATCGGCAACCTTTACCAGTTTCCTTTTCTTTGGAGCACCAGGAGTAGAATCGGCAAGAATCCTATCAGTTGAAGGAGCAGGAGTAGAGACTGCTGCTGATTGAGAAGCAACTGAAGGAATGGTCTTTGCCTTTTTCTTCCTCTGAGTCACAACAGGTGCAGGAGCAACAGAGGGGGCATCGGCACTGGAAGCATTCTTTGAAATCCTTTTCCAATCCTTAGCATCAAAGAACTTCAACCTATTGAAAGGCAAGCTGGATGGAAAGCGATCGGCAGCCACTACATTGGCATTTCTCCTCAGAATCATACTTATCAACAGATAATGGCATCCTTTTCCAGGATTGGCCTTGTTCTTCAATCTGTCAGAAGCCCACTTATCAGCAGCCGTAGCGATAATCCTGAATATGTAGGCACACCAGTTGAACTCAATCTGCAGAACAATGGCGGCCATAGCTTCAAACTGCACATCAGTAATATTGCTGTGGGATCCAGATCGGCAAATGAGACATCTATCAACTATCTCAGCCAAAGCATAGTATCTTCGGGGATAGTGAATCTTCAGATGATTAGTGCCACTAAGCCTTGTGCCAGCACCTCTCATGATAATCCAAGCCCTATCCAGTTCCTGCTCATCAACTAGAGCACTCAACCCTTCATTCCTAAGATTGGAAAAACTTCAGAGATAGAAGAGGGTAAAGAGAGATCTGCACGCCCAAAACAGTAGAATTGATGGAGACGATAACGGAGGAGTCAGCACGAGAGCGGACAACAGAAGAGTTTGAGAAGAATTCTTTGACAAGATCCACAAATACTGAACTAACTCCTGATGGAGTGATGAACGAATCAAGCAGGGACCCAATAAGAAGATTCTTCAAGAAAACCCCGTCGGCTTCGTCGTTGAAGTAGTCGGAGTCAACATAGCCTCCGTAGATATCTTTTTCGCCGGACATTGTCTGCAAAATTACTCAAACAACTCTCAATGTTAGAAATAAAGACAAATCAAACCATAAATGATTAGAAATGAGTAGAGTATAAACATTAACACTTACCAGATTATGAATAGATGAACAAATAAAACGATGAACTGATAATCTGGAAAGAGGAGAGATAGAGAGAATAGAGAGCAGAGAGAAAAAAATGGCGGAGAAAAAGCTTAATGGAATTTTGAAAGGCGTTATATATGTTATGGGGGAGAGAGAGAATATGAGAGGGTAAGGGAGAGAAATAACTGTACCTATAATCTCGAAGAACGTGCGCACGCAAAAATTAATGCGCACACAAATCAGTAAGGTGAACAGTTAAAAGTAAGAGGGAGAAAGGGTAAATTAGTCAAAAATAAGATAGAAGTGATGATGACCTGTTTACCTGCTGATGTATCGCATTAAATGGAATACATCTTGACACGATTTTGGATAAGAAAGGTACACACACGTGTCAGGGAGATGGTGTGACCGATGTACCTTTGATTTGATTGCTCACGTCATGTGTCAGGAATCTTAACTTTTGCAGAGACGTGCTGATTTGATATTATCAATCGGCAAGATAGCTTGAATCGGCAAAATGATTGAATCGGCAAGATATTGAATCGGCAAGATATATAGATAGAATCGGCAAGATGATTTTGACAAAATTTTGATCGGAAGATTTTGTCGGCAGGTTCGTAGTCGGCAAGATAATTGATGCTCTGCTGATTTGATCGGCAGACTAACACAAGTAGCAAAGTTAGCACAATTTTAACCATAAAAATCAATCATACCTAATTCACCTCTGAGGAATTCAAATCTTTTCTGATCCAAGGGCTTTGTTAGTATGTCTGCTCTTTGGAAATCGGTATGGACTTTGAGCAGCACAACATTCCCTTTTTCAACATGTTCCTTCAGGAAGTGGTACTTGATGTCTATGTGCTTGGTTTTGGAATGCATGACCGGTTGTTTGAAACTGAGATTGCTGATTGGTTGTCACAATAGATGGGACAAATTTGAGATGGAACTTCATAGTCAACCAGCTGCTGCTTCATCCATAGAATCTGTGAACAGCAACTGCCGGCAGCTATGTACTCAGCTTCAGTAGTGGAAGTGGAAATTGATGCTTGCTTCTTACAGGACCAAGACACCAATCTATCACCAAGAAATTGGCAAGTTCCACTTGTACTCTTTCTGGTCACCCTACAAGCTGCAAAGTCTGCATCTGAGTAACCTATTAGATTAAAGATGAATCTCTTGCATACCATAATCCAAGGTTAGCAGTGCCACATAAATATTTAATAATACGTTTTACAGCCTGCAGATGGGATTCCCTAGGGTCAGCTTGAAACCTGGCACAAACACAAACAGCAAACATAATATCTGGTCTACTGGCAGTAAGATAGAGGAGTGAGCCGATCATACCTCGGTAGACAGTCATGTCTACTTTCTTACCAGACTCATCCTTATCTAAATGAATGTTAGTGCCCATCGGTGTGCTTTGAGAGTGAGCATTGTCAAAGCCAAACTTCTTGATAAGTTCTTTGGCATACTTGGCTTGACTGATGAATATTCCCTCATGGGTTTGTTTGACTTGAAGTCCAAGGAAATATGTTAGTTCACCCATCATGCTCATCTCGAACTTGCTCTGCATCAGTTTCTCAAATCTCTTGCAAAGTGATTCGTTAGTGGAACCAAAAATAATATCATCGACATAAATTTGAACAAACAATGAATGACCCTTATGCTTGGCAACAAATAAAGTAGTATCGATTTTACCTCGAGTGAAGCCTAAGCCATCGCTAAGTAAGAACTTAGATAGGGTTTCATACCATGCTTTGGAGCTTGCTTTAGGCCATAGAGAGCTTTCTTCAATCGGTAGACATGATCAGGCTTCTTGGAGTCCTCAAAACCTGGTGGTTGTTCAACATAGACTAGTTCTTGGAGTTCTCCATTCAGGAAGGCACTTTTCACGTCCATTTGATATAGCTTGAATTCCTTGAAGGCAGCATAGGCTAAGAAAAGTCTTATAGCTTCCAATCTTGCAACGGGAACAAATGTCTCATCGTAGTCGATTCCTTCCTCTTGACGGTAGCCTTTAGCAACTAATCTTGCTTTGTTTCTAATGATTTTCCCAGCTTCATCCAATTTGTTCCTGTAAACCCACTTAGTACCAATAACTTGCTGAGAAGTTGGTCTTGGCACAAGTTCCCATACTTTGCATCTTTCAAACTGATTCAGTTCCTCTTGCATGGCTTCAACCCAACCAGGATCGGCAAGAGCTTCTTCAGTCTTCTTTGGTTCTATATCGGAGACCATAGCAGATGAGAAAAGGCTTTCAGCAAATGCTCTACTAAGGTTCCTTGTTAATCTGGGACCAAAGACATCACCAATCACATTTTCTAATAGATGATCACGAACTGTTCTGACTTCTCTCGGCACATCTTGTCTTACTGATTCTTGTTGTAAGGATTCTAGAGGAGGATCAAGATCAGCAGATGGTGTAGGTGAAGAACTTTGAGTGAGAGGTGGATGAAAGCTTGGAGGATTAGGTCTTATAACAGAAATTGGTTGAGGGCTAGATCTGTCTTCAGGATGATCAGCAGAGTTTGCATCGGCAAACGGATTATGAAATTCATCAGCAGGTTCTGGTTCTGCTGATGAAGGAAAATACGGAGCATCTGCTGATTCTTCTGCTGAAATGACTGGATCAGCAGCTGGTACTTGATCTGCAGGATTAGTATTACTGGATTCACCTGTCTCATGAGCACTAGACACATTAGTACTATTTGGAGCCTTGTCAGACTCTAACAAATCAAATTCATCAAAGGTTACATGAACAGATTCAACAATTTTCAAAAGTTTCTTATTGAAAACTCGAAAGGCCTTACTGTGTTTAGCGTATCCAACAAAGATTCCTTCATCAGCTTTCTCATCAAATTTACCTCTGTGCTCTTTTCCATTGTATAGCACGTAACATTTGCAGCCGAATATCTTGAAGAATCCAATGTTGGGAATTTTGCCTCTCCAGAGTTCATAAGGAGTCTTGTTATGGAATTTGTTGATTAGAGATCTGTTCTGGGTGAAGCAGGCTGTATTGATCGCTTCAGCCCAAAAGTACTTCGGCAGCCTGGCTTCGGCAATCATGGTCTTACCAGCTTCAATGAGAGTTCTGTTCTTCCTCTCAACAACACCATTTTGTTGTGGTGTACCGGCAGCTGAGAAGTTGTGGTCTATACCATGATCATCACAGTACTGAGCAATACCATTATTCTTGAATTCAGTGCCGTTGTCTGATCTCATACTGATGATATCGCTTTCTTTCTGAGTTTGTAGTAGTCTGATTAACTTGGTGGCAACAGCATAGGTGTCATCTTTGTGACTGAAAGTTTCCACCCAAGTATATCTAGAGAAATCATCTACTACAACCAAGGTGTATCTACTTCCCCCGATACTTGCTGTAGATGTGGGGCCAAATAGATCCATATGTAGCAATTGGAGGCACTTAGAAGTTGACATGCAGGGCTTGCTTCGGAAAGATGACTTATGTTGTTTTCCAAGCTGGCAGGCCTTGCATTTCTTTGCTTGATCAGCAGACACTTGAGGCAGACCGGTAACAAGATTTGAACCGGCAAGCTTGGATAGATATTTGAAGTTCAAGTGACTGAGTCTCTTGTGCCATAGCTATGAGTTCTCACTGATGTTCTTAGCTACAAAACAAACATTAGCAACACCAGTAATAGCACTTAAGTCTACTGCATAAATGTTACCTTTACGTTTGGCAGTGAGAAGAGTTTCATTGGAAGCAATGTCTTTCACATAGCAACTGGAAGTAGTAAATACGCATTGCATTCCTTTATCACAGAATTGTGATATTGATAGAAGGTTGTGTTTCAGACCATCCACTAGAGAGACCTTCTGTACAGTAACTGCACCTCTCTTGATGGTACCTATACCGACGATTTTTCCTCTGGCATTATCACCAAACACTACTGGGGGACCTGATGCTTCGATAGTATCAGCAAGAAGATCTGCAAATCCTGTCATATGTCTTGAGCAGCCACTATCTAGAATCCACAAATCCTTGCTTGCACCAGTTGAGGCCATGAAGCCTTCCTGAAATAAAACGGTATGCTTATGGTCCCCCTTATTCAAGGGTCCGAGGGTTAGTTCCTCTTTGGCAACCACATCTGGCCACCACTTGAGGATGAAACCTCAGTGGGTCCAGATAGGTGCTTCAAGAGGCATTCATGAGCCTTGTGACCATAATCAAAACAATTAGAACATCTCACTTGACTGATAGGCTGTGGAGTCGGTAGAATATCATTCTGTTTAGTCGGTGCATCGGCAGAACTAGGGAATTGAGCAGGCACAAACTTAGTAGGTTTAAAGGTGCCAGTGTTGCCTTTCTTTCCATTCTGTTTACCTTTGGCAGTTACCTTTTTAGGCACTTGTCCATCGGCAGCAGAGGAGGTCAGATCGGCAGCACTTGCTCTGCTGATGTATTCACCAAGAATACCGTTAACGGCAGACTCAGTATCAGCAACCTTAACATATCTTTGTTTGTGCTTATCATTCCTTTTGTTCTGGCTCTTAGGATACTTCATTGCCACAGCACTGTATATTGGCTTAGCATCCTTACGCACTGAGTTAACAGGATTACATTCAACTTTCTCATCCTTTTTCTCGGTAGCACAAGTTTCAGTAGAGCTACTGCTGCTGGAATCAAATCCTAACCCAGATTGGTCCTTATATGACATTTGGGTCTGTAGGATTATTTCAACAGCAACTCTAGATTTTGTGTAAGAATCAACAATCCTTGAGAGATGATTGTTTCTTTTCACAAGATCTTCGATCTGAGCTATCAATACTGCTACTTGGCATTTGAGATCCAGGTTTTCTTTCTTTAAAGAAATAGACTCAAGCTCGTGTCCTTTGAGAACTGAAAGTTCAGACATAAGCGAGCTATTCTCGTTAGAAATTCTTTAGAAATCAGCAGCCATCACTTTATGAACGCTACTCAGCTTCTCATGATCGATAAAAAGTTCATCCATTGTCTCTATCATTCAGATTTGGATATTTCAGGACAAGGATCAGCTAAAATTTTAGGAGCAGAGGCAATGGGTCCAGGAGAGAAGTCAGGTAGGGAAGAGATGGGTTTTGATATGTTTTTGGCAATGCTAGATTGTTCATTGAATAATAGTTTTCTGGTCATCGGTAAGGATTTTGATTTGATGGTGGTAAATGAGAAGAGTTACACTGGCCATAGAGTGAGGTTCCCACTTGGTGTACTTTGTATCCATATGGGTTTCCAGCTTTGACACTTATTTCTTTGAAGTGTGGTTGAGGTCTTCCAGCAGATTCTTCTTTGACTGGAGTTCTTGGTGGAGATGGATCTCGGTAGACTGGAGTCGGCAATGATGATACATCGGCATCTTCCAAATCTAGGGCGACAAAACTTACATCGGCATCTTCATCGGCATCGGCATCTTCATCGGAATCAGTTTCACACCAAACCGGCAAGGCCTTTTCTGTGCTTTCATCGGCAACAAAGCTTCTAGACTTAGGATGTCTCTGGTTGAATGACTTCCTCATGTATTCATATTTTGGTTGAGGACATTTAGAAGCAAAGTGACCAGGTTTTCTGCAGTTTAAGCAGACCAGATCACCTTTGTTGTTCTTTCCATCGGTAGCACTGGTAGAGGGTTTATTGTAGCTTGCTGGTTTCTGAAATGGTGGTGTGAAGGATTTTGGTTGCTGGTAGTTTCCTTTCTGCATCCTTTTGAAGTCTTTAAACCTTTTGTAGTTCCTAGCGAAGGCGGCAAATTCGTCTTCTTCCATAGGTTTTTCTGAGGTTATTTCATGGGTATTGGAACTGCAGGATGTTTGAGGTGGATCTATAGGAGGGAATTTGTTTGAAGGAAAGGATATCTGTGACTGAGCTGATAGAGACAAGTTTTTGAAATTTTTGTCGAGAACGTTAAGTTTTTGCAGTTCTCTCTCATACAGAAATAGACTAGACACAAGATTCTGAATAGAAGTCTTGTTTAAGTCTCTCACTTCTCTAACAGCGGTGACCTTAGTATGATACTCATTTCCCAAAGAACTTAGAAAACGAATATTAAGATCTTTCATAGTATAAACTTTACCTAATGAAGCACATAAATTACTTACCTCGCAAAATCTGTCGTAGGCACTCCTTAGTGATTCACCATCTTGTTTCTTGAAGGATTCAAACTCAGCAATGCAATCGTAGAGTCTGTTGTCCTTCACCTGCTCGTCACCTTCAAAGTATGCAAGGAGCTTGTTCCAGCATTCTTGAGCCGTGGAGCACAAGTCAATAAGTTTGTATTGCTTGTCATCCAAACCACAAGAGATAATGTGGCATGCTTTTCCATCTAGGGCAGCAGAAAGTTTGTCGTCGTCAGTCCATTCCTCTCTGGGTTTCTCAATCAAAGTTTCATCAATCTGAACATGGGTTTCCTGTTCAGTTTCTCGATCAGCATGTTGTGTCAGCGGAGTGGAGGGAATAGGTCTGTAGGTGGTTGAAACTTTTAACGGAATGATTGGACCACCTTCTATGACCTTCATCAACCGGTCATCGATTGAGTTCATATACTTTATCATACGAGATTTCCAGACACCAAACTCGTTGACATTCAACAACGGAATGGTGGTGATGTTGAATGACTGCATGATTTTTCCTGCCATGGTATCGGCAAACAAGCTGCAAAGCTTGGAAATTTCTTTCAAAATTCCAAGCTCTGATACCAATTGTTAGGCCCAATTGGTAGGAAAATAGGCTAGAGGGGGGGGTGAATAGCCTAAATAAAACTTTTTCAAAGAAACACTTTTATAAATGCAAAGTCACTTATCAGATTGCAAACTATTTTCAGTAAGCGCAGCGGAGAAGATATGACTTGTTTTAACTCACACAAAATCAGTTTATAAAAAGGTTTTGAGAGCTTGGTTTAAACACAACGTAGTTTCTAAAAGTTCAATGCAGTTTCAAGAGATTGGTCAATAGAAATGATGATGAGTCAGCAAGAACAGTAATGATTTGCCCGTGATAGAGTTCCAACCGGCAAGGACAGTAAGTAACAGAGGACACAGAGATTTGGAGAGGTTCACAGTGTAAATACTGCTACGTCCTCTACCAAGTTTGGTCAAAACTTGGATTTGGGTTAAGAGCACTATTAAATATCCCTAGTCTATTACAAGAGCGGCTTTGCCGGATACAAAGACTAAATTCTAGAGATAGTTTAATGAATCGTAAAGCAAATATCTGACCAAGTGTATTTGAGCGGCAAGTTCAAAAGAACTTATCTCACTCAGGTGGGTGTGTGAAAACTCAGACAACGTATTCCTTAAAATAATCTAGTTCGGGAATACTAACAGTGTTGTAGAGTTTGTGCACAAGTGTATGTCCTATTAAATGATCTAATGATTATCTGGACAAGGAATGTTTGAGCTTCAATGAATGCTGCAAACAACCAACTCTCTTCAATGCACTAAAATCACCAACCTTCTTCAATGCACTGAGTCCTCTATATATAGGAGGAGTTAATGTCTTAGCTTGTTGAAGAAGGATAACATTTGAATTTCCAGCTGGGTAGGTGAGGAGCATTTAATGCAGTATCCTTGGAATTAATGGCGAAGATACGCGTGCCTTAAAAGTCTGATGGGTAAAGACCCCTTTGTCTCAACCGGTTACCTGCAAAAGCAAGTAGAGACAGAGTATAGCTAAAAGTGGCTATGTGTCAGACGGCGTAGAAATCATTACAAAGCAGGTAAACTACTTTATGATAAAACAGTATAGAGACAATCAGCAAGGTTGACTTTAATGAAATGATGTCACCTGACTGATAGTGCAGACTGTCTATCATATCGGCATGTTGTGAATGGAGTTGATCGGCAACTTCTTTAATAAGTTGATCGGCAACTTCTGTAGCAAGTTGATCGGCAACTTGTCGCATGTTAAGAATAGAGTTGATCGGCAACTTGTTTACTGGTCTGCTGATTTGCTTCCTCTTGCTGGTTTGTCTTGAATGAAGAGTTGAAATACACCTGTGCTGGTCACAAAGGATCCTAAGGGTACCTAAAAAGGTTCTAATAAAATTGGGGGACCCTAAGTGTAGACATGATTGGGATTAAGTAATTCTAGGACCTAGGTATCTATTGAACAACAAACGCCAAACAGCACACGGCTTCAAAGCAGCAATTCGTCGAAGGTTCACTAACGGCCTCATCAACGGATTTCACTAACAGATTCGTCAACAAGGTTCACTAACGGCCTCGAAGGTTCACTAACGGCCTCATCAACGGATTTCACTAACGGATTCGTCAACAAAGGTTCACTAACGGCCTCGAAGGTTCACTAACGGCCTCATCAACGGATTTCACTAACGGATTCGTCAACAAAGGTTCACTAACGGCCTCGAAGGTTCACTAACGGCCTCATCAACGGATTTCACTAACTGATTCGTCAACAAAGGTTCACTAACGGCCTCGAAGGTTCACCAACGGCCTCATCAACGGATTTCACTAACGGATTCGTCAACAAAGGTTCACTAACGGCCTCGAAGGTTCACCAACGGCCTCATCAACGGATTTCACTAACGGAATCGTCCACAAAGGTTCACTAACGGCCTCGAAGGTTCACTAACGGCCTCATCAACGGATTTCACTAACGGATTCGTCAACAAAGGTTCACTAACGGCCTCGAAGGTTCACTAACGGCCTCATCAACAGATTTCACTAACGTATTCGTCAACAAAGGTTCACTAACGGCCTCGAAGGTTCACTAACGGCCTCATCAACGGATTTCACTAACGGATTCGTCAACGAAGGTTCACTAACGACCTCCTCAAAGGTTCACTAACGGCCTCCTCAAAGGTTCACTAACGGCCTCATTCAAGGGTTCACCAACGGCCTCCTCAAAGGTTCACTAACGGTCTCCCCAAAGGTTCACTAACGACCTCCTCAAAGGTTTACTAACGGCCTCATTCGAAGGTTCACTAACGGCCTCATTCAAGGGTTCACTAACGACCTCACTTAACGGATTCAGCCGGCAGGTTTACCAACGGATCATGCCACCCCCTCTACCAACAAAAGACGCTCACACAGGGAGCGCACCCCTATCTCTAGCAATTTCAAATAACTGCTTTCATCGAGTCTTTGCTTTCTTTTCTTTCTTTTTCTTTGTCGATGTCCTCGGCGGGTGTTTTTTACTTTCGCCGACGCGTTTTTCTTTGCAATCCACGTTGCCGAGGGGCTCTGTAGACACCCCGCCTTGGACCTCTCACCCCGATTGCATACAAAGTATTTTTATTTAACTTATTTTTGTTGATTTCTGTTACTTCGGTTAAGTTCCTAACTGATTCCGTTAGTTTTGGGCTAAACTGCATAATATAGTTAACTTTTAGGGTCATTCTGTCATTCTTTCCTTTTCTGCCGCGGGCGCTTCCGGAACTGTTAACGGGCTGCGCGCGCGTCTCGCCCCAAAAGCGGGACTCGCGCGCTTCCTACTTTGGCAGTAACGGATTGCACTTTATTTCCCTCATTTTCCTAGTTCACAAAATAACCTCTTTTTACATCCAAGTTCATCCCCCCTTTGTTCCAAAAACTCCCAATCCCATTATTCTAGCCCTTTCATTAAAACAAAAATATTTCTTTTTATTAATATTTGATTTTCTCTTTATTATTTATTTATTATTTTTATTTATCTTATTTGTGATTGGTCAACTCCATCTCACATGGATTGACCAATTTCCCTCCAACCTTTCCCTCTCTTTTTTACCTATAAAAACCTCCTTCTTCTACCTTGAAAAGGGACCTGAATCTCACATTTTCACTACACCTACACTATACACAATTCTCTACACAATTCTCTACACAAATTCTCCAACAAGAGTTTCTATACAACAAATTGTTCTACAACAATTTCATTACAACAACAACACTTTCAAGTCAAGGTTCCAAGTCCTCTTTCTCAAGGTACAACTCCATTTTCTTCCTTTGTTTTCTTCTTCTTGATGTATGCAATCTCCATTAATGGGACATGACCAACATGACTACTTCACATATTGAAGTTAGTTAAGGTTATCTCCCTACATTTTAATCTTAACTTTAATTCACCATGTTAATTTCTCTTCATCTCTTAATGTAATTCTTTAACATTACTTGTTACATGTAATCTTTATCATTAAATAAATAAAACAATTCTATTTTATTTCCCCTTTATTTCCCTTTTCTTCTCATCACAATTGTTAGCACATTTCTATTTAATTAAATGAAGGACATGTAAATATTAGAACACCAATAGTAGCAAGACCCGCGTAAGCGGGGTGGAGTGGGTGTTTAAGTACTTCCCACTCCGTCACCTAACCCCGGAACCCTTCTCTCCCGAATCTCTGGTTTTGTACATAAATTAGGCTATTTCTAGGTTTTTCTTATGTTCCTTTAAACACATAGGTGGCGACTCTAAACAATCTAAAACAAGTTAGACATCCTAGGATAATTCACCGCTCTAGCCAAGTTGTGGTTTCCCGGGGTATCTACACCTAGGCTTGAGGCTAGGGTTTGGAGCGAATGTAACTACCTAGGCTTGAGGCTACGGTTTGGAAGGAATGTAACTACCTAGGCTCGAGGCTAGGGTTTGGAAAGAATGTAACTACCTAAGCTCGAGGCTAGGGTTTGGAAGGAATGTGACTACCTAGGCTTGAGGCTAGGGTTTGGAAGGAATGCGACTACCTAGGCTTGAGGCTAGGGTTTGGAGGGAATGTCGACTACCTAGGCTCGAGGCTAGGGTTTGGAAAGAATGTAACTACCTAAGCTCGAGGCTAGGGTTTGGAAGGAATGTGACTACCTAGGCTTGAGGCTAGGGTTTGGAAGGAATGTGACTACCTAGGCTTGAGGCTAGGGTTTGGAGGGAATATGACTACCTAGGATTAAGGCTAGGGTTTAGGAAGGATGGTGCGGCTACCTAGGCTTGAGGCCAGGGTTTGGAGAGAATGATGACTACCTAGGCTTGAGGCTAGGGTTTGGAGACCGGAAGTTTGAAGGTTGGTCTTGGTTTAGACTAAGCAAGTCTGAGGTCCATGAGTGTTATAGTTTGGGCAGGTGAGCGTGATACCTCAAGGATGGGTAGGCTTGATAGGTTAGACCTAGGCTTAAGTAAACTATACCAAAGTATAAGGGTTTATCTAGGGTAAGATTTAGACAAGTGCCAAGGAGACCGGGACCTAATGGACTGGAAGGTGCGAGATCAAGGAGATCGAAGGCTAGGAAGGGTAGCGTTGGGACATGAGGTTTTGAAGCGGATAAGTCTTTTGTCCTAAAAGGTCGCGTTATGGGTTAAGACCAAGCAGGTTTGAGTGGAGCTAAAGAGAAACGGATTAGGATTGGATGATCCTAATGCCTAGCCAGTTAAGGATGTAAGGCGGACATGGCGGGTTTGGGTCCATGTGCGGGAGATGGTCTGGATATGTGACCACGTTGGCGCTTTAGGTAAAGGGATTTAGTGTCCAAGACTTTGCTCGAGTACAATAGGTGCCTAAGTTGGATTGGGTATGCTTAGGAACAAAGTTTATCTTAGAGGTCATTGCGCGTGACCAAACTCGTTCGGCGATTGTGAAGGTAGGCTTGGGATGGGACCCAAAGGTGTTAAGCGCACGGGTTTTAACCTGATGGGTATTGAGATCCCTATGGCATGGCGCGGTGTGCAGGAGATCTTATGTACTTGAGCAAGGTTTGAGATTTGGACTCGTTGGGGGAGCGATGTTTGAGATCCATGGAGTTTAAGGGTGGACCTTATAGGTGGCGAGGTTTGGATTCGGCTAGGATTAAGTAGGTTAGAGTCCTTAAGGGGTTAAAGGTCAGACTAGGAAGTCTTTTGAGGCTAATGGGTGACACTTGGTTGGTACTTGGTAGGTTTAAGAGTGGTAGGGTCATGGCTTGGACATGACGGGAGTCGGGAGACGTAGATGTGTCGCTTTTAGTCGGACCAAGTAGGCTTGGGAATTAAAGAGTCCAAAGGGTGGAGATGTAAGGTGAGAGACCTAAAGGGTAGAAAGTCTTGTGACCTAAAGGTTTAGGGGTTGAGGCCTAAGGTATGGATCAGATATTCTAGAGACCTAAAAGGTAGGTGTTTGGTAGACTCGAATGGTCTTGGGATCTCAGGGATTGCTCCATAGGTTAAACTATGTAGACCTAAGAGGTTGGACCTAAGAGGATAAGAGAGCCATGGTTTTAGACATGGTATGGATGAATATATATTGGTAGGTTTGGGATCTAAGAGATCAGGTAGACTCGAGACCGGTAGGTTCGGGACCTAATGGGTCATTCTAAGGATTTGGATTCGGTAGACTGGTTTAAGGCTTTAGGAGTCACGCTACTAACTTGTGGAGGGTCGAGCTAAGGGGTTATGGTGTAACCTATGTAAGACTGACCGGGTAGGTGCGGGACCTAAGGTTTTGAATCAAGTCAGATTGGGATGTAGAGAGTCGAGGGTTTAGGCCTAGGGGTTCCCTAAAGTGTAGGAGATAGGGTAAAGGACCGAGTCAACTCAAGAATCACGGAGATGGGTCTCAGATGGATCGAGGATGTTTTTACAATTTTGTGGAGACCGAGAGTGCGGGTTTATAAACAAAGTGTCAGGGAAGAGAATACTTTTGAAAGTGTTATGATTTTATAAAGATGCCTTATAATTAGTTATGATTCTAACAAATTCAAAGTGTTCGTCATGTGCCGAGCTCGGCGATGAGGGATACATCCTTGTTGAAGCCTCGGTATTCTTTGGGAAACCACATAGTCGACCCATTCCGTTGGGGATTATCTAATTTGGTGACCGGGCACCCTTCCTCCTTTGAGAAATTCTACGTCGAGCTTGATGATGAGGGATTCCCTTCTTCTAAGTATGTGCTTGTCGAAGCCTCGATATTCTCCGAGAAACCACATAGTCGACCCATTTTGTTGGGGAAGCCCTAGTTCGATAAGGGTGTAGAGCGGGGTATCCTACCTCCTTTAAGATGCACCCTTTTTTCTGCCTAGACCGCCCTTGTGGGTTTTTAATCTAGCGGGCATCTCTTTTGCGTCATCATTTTTTTTTTTTTTTTTTTTGAAATCATTCAGTCGACTCAAAAAAGGAAAAAAGAATTGTTTGAAAACATGCGGGGGCATTTTGGGGAGAGTAAGAGAGAGAGAGATAGTACTCACATTTTGACTCTTTGGGCAACTGAGTGTATATATGTACAAAAGGGAGGAAGCCCCTGCTTGACAGAAAGTAAGTGTTTAGCTCTTTCCTAGATTGTAGAAGGAAGACTTGTTGAGACATTTTAAAATTGTTTTATTCAAGATTCTCATTTGATTGCTCGAGAATGGACCTCGTTGATTAGTTATGCATCTTATGATTATGTTTTAGACAAGTAGTCTCGAAATAATAAATGTTTTGATCAATTGTGAGTGAAGAAGTCAGGAGTAGAAATATGGGGCAAGAGAGAAGAGAAGGAAAATTGGCTACGAGGTGGGTTGTGTATATTTTGGACCGGACCCTAAGGTTGCCTACGTTCTCCTCAAGGTGAGAAGCTCAGGTCCGCGTAGTTCGGGGATATCCTGGCTGGTGATGGAGTTGGGTTTGAGTTTAGAGGTGTGAGGTTCGTTTAACTGAGGTGAGTTGTTCCTTGTCGAGGCAGGCTGCATCATTGTAGCTCATTGCCGTGGCTTGCTCCATTGTAGATGTCATGGGCTGCTGCTGCCGTGTTAATCTTCTTTGTGGGGAAAGAAAGAAAAATAGAACATTTGAAGTGAAAAAGAAAAATGGGACTTTTATTTTTCTATGGTGATAGCCCCTTCTATTTTTCTTTTATTTCTTTGTGCACACCCTTTTTTTGCCTAGGCTGCCCTTTCGGGTTTTCAACCTAGCGGGCTTCCTTTTTGTGCAATGCTCTAACTTTTGCCTAGGTCCCCCTTTTGGGTTTCAACCTAGCGAGCCCCTTTTTTTATATATATATATACATTTGTACATGAAACATTGGGCAAGACGAGCCCCTAGTTTTGTTTCGCCTCTCTCGATTGCGAGGTAGCCTCCTTATAGTTCAAGCGGCCTTTTGCTGGCGGCGGGCATCTTAGCCCCTTGATCTTCACCGGTAGAGCTCCATCGGATTATCACGTGCACCTATTAATGGCATGAATGACCTCGTACATTCCTTTTATATTTGCGATGGGATACGGACAGCCCCGGTGTATCGGTATGTAGTACTTATGAAGGGAACAAACAACCCCTTAAATTGTGGCAGCATGGATGTCTATTTGATGATGAGCGACCGCAGTCCATTTCTTTGTCATGACCGTATGGAAATGGGGTCTAATGGTGGGATGAGAGGCGTATGAGGATAGTGTATGGGAGAAGGTGTATATAGAGAGTGTACATGAAGGGTGTACAAGGGGTGAGTGTGTAGAGAGAGTGTATGGGGGTAGAATGTAGAGAGAAGAGAAAGTGATTCGTCCATCCCAATTGGTCAAAGCATTTGTTATCTTGAGACTAATTGTGTACTTAGTTATGTGAATGGTTTGTGGGTCCATTTACCTTTTAATGAGTCGTCATTAATGAGTAAGATTAAAATTAATTCATCATATAAAGATATAGCAATCAAGTGAAGATGGTGAATAAGACAATTTTCATGGAATTGATTTATGCAAGATTATGTCTCAAGTCTAGAGAGAAAAGAAATAAATACTCTTTTATTATTTGAAAGAAAAACGACTAATCCGGGGTGGACTTTTACTAAAGAAACAAAGATAGTCCAAGGTGGACTTTTGACTAAAGACACTCTAGAACCTACGAAGACTGAATGACCCTTTTTATTTATTATTTAAAAGAGGTAGCCCCAGTTTGCTCTTTCTTGTTTGGACTTTGCTCACGCCCATGCATTCCTATCGCGGGTGATGGCTCCGCTATCAATGAGGCTTTGGATCTTCCTTTTCAATTGGAGGCAACCTTCAGTGTCATGCCCAATGTACTGGTGGTATTTGCAATATTTGGAGGGATCCAAGTCTGGTCTTACCCTGTTTGGTTCATAGTTGAGTAGAGGAGCCAACTTGCCGGCTCGAACCAAACCTTTGAAGAATTTGGCTAACGGCATACCTAAGTCGTCGAATTCGCGCTCGTCCTTCCTTTCACGAACTGTCTTTGAGGGTGATTTTGGTACCGGTACCCCTTGTTGATGAGTAGTCATAGGAGGCATCCCGACGGGGAAAGTCTGTGGCGGCCCGTACATTTGAGGAGCGTACGGGTGTTGACATTGAGCAAGAGGGAGAACTCGGCTGAGGTAATCATAAACGCCACGAATGTCAGACAAATGGCGCCTCTCGATATTTCTTAGGGTCTTATGCATCTCCTTCTGAAAGTGTGTTGCTTGCTCGTTGAGAATGGCCTTAAAGTGGATTGCTTGTTCATCGAGGATGGCTTCGAAGTGGGATGCTTGCTTACTGAGAGCAGTACCGGTGTAGAGGATTGTCTCGGGATCTTGGGTAGCAGCTTCAGTTGCAACTTCGATGTTCCTTGCAGCCGACATGACGCAGAACTCTTGTCATGAAAGAATTAGATTCGTATTTAATGATAAGGCATCGTTATAAAATCATTTTTTGGAAAAGAGTCGGTCTCCACATTTTTGAAATGCATTTTGGTAAAAAATTGAAGGTTTGACCGGGCCGAAGTTGCCTACGTTCCCTTTATCATGAGGGAGAGGTCCCACACAATAAGAGGCTCAGGTCGCCGTAGTTCGAATCAAGTTAGACTTTTAAAAAGAGGTGAGAGATGACCACAGGGGTCAAAAAAGAGGGAGATGACTCGGTCCTTGGTCAAGCATGTGTGAGGAAGACCTATAGGAATCGGGTAAGTTTTGACTTAAGCGGGCCAAGGATTTGACCTAAGGTTTGACCTAAGGTTTGAGACAAGAAGTGGTTCGAGCTAGAATGCGTCGATGATGGTGGGTTGACCTAGATGGGTAAAGGATAGGTCGACCTAAATGAGAAGGGTTGGATTGACCTATATGGTGAATGAATCAAGATTTCGGGTTGTAGCGGGTTGCCTATGGGATGATCTAAGCGGGATAGACATGGTTTGACCTAAGCGAGTCTAAGGTTGACCTATTCGGGTTGGTGGACCAAGGAAGGTTGGAGATTGACCTAGATGGATCCAAGATAGGTAAGTCGACCTAAGCGGGTCGCGGGTTGACCTAGATGGGTCAGGGATTGACCTAGTTGAAGGTCGGTAGATAGATTCAAGACGGGTAAGTTGACTTAAGCGGGCCAAGGATTGACCTAGATGGGTCAAAGGTGAAGGGGTAGTTTTAACCTAAGACGGACAAGTTGACCTAGATGGGTCGAGGATGGGATGTGGACCTAAACGGGTCGAGACGGGTTGACCTAGGTTGATCTGGACAACAGTGGGTCAAATAATGACCTAGGTGGGTCAAGATGACGGTTTGACCTAAGCAGGTTAAGGTCAAAGGTAATTGGGTTCTCAAAGATTGACCTAAGAGGTCAAAAGCGGATAAGGTTGACCTAGGGGTTAAAGGTTGGCCTAAGAAGTCAAAGGTGATTGGGTTGACTTAGGGAGTCAAAGGTTGACCTAAGAGGTCAAAGGCGGATAAGTTTGACCTAGGGGTCAAGGGTTGACCTAAGAGGTCAAAGGTTGAAAAAGTTGACCTAGGGGGTCAAGGGTAAACCTAAGAGGTCAAAGATGATAGAGTTGACCTAGGGGTCAAAGGTTGACCTAAGAGGTCAAAGGCGGATAAGGTTGACCTAAGGGGTCAAAGGTTGACCTAAGAGGTCGAGGGGTGATAAAGTTTACCTAAGGGGTCCAAGGTTTGACCTAAGAGGTCGAAGGCGGATAAGGTTGACCTAAGGGGTCAAAGGTTGACCTAAGATGTCAAAGGCGGATGAGGTTGACCTATGGGGTCAAAGGTTGACCTAGGAGGTCGAAGGCGATAGGGTTGACCAAGGGGGTCAAGGGTAGACCTAAGAGGTCAAAGGCGGATAAAGTTGACCTATGGGGTCAAAGGTTGACCTAGGAGGTCGAAGGTGATAGGGTTGACCAAGGAGGTCAAAGGTTGACCTAAGAGGTCAAAGGGTGATAATGTTGACTGAGGGGGTCCAAGGTTGACCTAAGAGGTCAAAAGTGATAAGGTTGACCTAGGAGGTCAAGGGTTGACCTAGGAGGATGAGGTTGACCTATGGGGTCAAAGGTTGACCTAAGAGGTCAAAGATGATTAAGTTGACCTAGGGGTAAAAGGTTGACCTAAGAGGTCGAAGGCGGATGAGGTTGACCTAGGGGGTCAAGGGTAGACCTAAGAGGTCAAAGGTAGATAAGGTTGACCTAGGAGGTCAAAGGTTGGGAAGGTTGACCTAGGCGGTCAAAGGTTGACCTAGGAGGTCAAAGGTAGATAAAGTTGTCCTAAGAGGCCAAAGGATGGTGGGATTTTGACCAAAGCTGGTCGAGATGAAGGGTAGACCCAAATGGATCGCAATGATGGGTAGGTAACCTAGATAGGCCAAAATGAGGAATTTTGATAGATGGCCCAAGGGGTGAGCGATGGACCCTAGAGGTCGCCTAGATGCAATGCACATTTTATTTAACGAAAAGTTTTGCATTTATTTACATCCTAAATGGTTGGTCCAAGGAGTGTCCTAATCTCTATGTGTGGGTTGACACCGGTAGGATAAAGGTTCCCACCGCTCGTGGAACGTACACGGTGAGTGGAGTAGACGAGTGACTCGAAAAGAGTGCGACAGTAGCGCACAAATTCCTGCACATCGAATACTCCGGGTAATGGGGACCTGTGCAGTGCTGACACGGACTAGTAGTAGTGTGTGGCAAGAAACTAATTCTTTTTAGGGAGAAAAGAGAGAAGTTTTTGAATGCTTGAATGATGCAATGCAATGCAAGAGAGAGAATAGGGAGAGGATAAGAATGTACAAGGGAGCATAGCAAAGTCTCGTTTGACCTTAGTACTATAGGGAAAGTACAAAAAATACATGTATTGAAAAAATACAAGGTACACATATTAACATGGCAAAAATACAAGGTGCATGTGCAAACATGGCAAAGTGTGAGGTGCATGTGTAAACATGGCAAAGTGTGAGGTGCATGTGCAAACATGGCAAAGTGTGAGGTGCATGTGCAAACATGGAAAAGTGTGAGGTGCATGTGGAAACATGGCAAAGTGTGAGGTGCATGTGTAAACATGGCAAAGTGTGAGGTGCATGTGCAAACATGGCAAACATCATGATGTAAACGAAAGTTAGACCCACTAAGTTTGAAAAAGTTTCAAAGCACTCCCCAGCAGAGTCGCCACTGTGAATACGTGTGTTTGAATTTG
The DNA here is from genome assembly GCA_026119855.1 of Campanula takesimana. Lineage (NCBI taxonomy): Eukaryota > Viridiplantae > Streptophyta > Magnoliopsida > Asterales > Campanulaceae > Campanula > Campanula takesimana. Next base: position 24,351 of record JAOWBW010001461.1, read on the forward strand.
GGAATATTCATTGCAACATTAAAATTATGAGAGTCGCCACGCCGTTTTAATTAGCCAAAACATTGAGAAAAAGCATGTTTAATGGGTTCGGGGGTCAAATTACAACAAGAGAAGAATATTCACGTTATCACTCCTATTGCCCGAATTGATCGGTCTTTCTATCATGATGCGGTGTATGTAGTGTGTTAGTGATTGAGATCGGATCCGAAGATTGCCTACGTTCCTCTCAATGTGAGAAGCTCAGGTCAGCGTAGTTCGAAAAGAATTTAGAATAGGCAGAAGAATCGGGATCATGCATAATGAGGGGGGAATTACCTAAAGATTAGGGTTTAGAAGTAGTTCCTAGATCATCCTCGGGTTGATGAACCCTAGATCATCATCGGCTATGAAATAACATGTTAACATGAAGATCGTAACCCTAAATATAGCATAAATAAGGTTTTAACCTAAGAATATGATGAACATGCGAAGAACATATTATTAACATATGAATGTCATGAAGAAAATATGAATAAAGATGTTAGGAACATGAATATTATGAAGAACACATGAATAAACATATTAAGAATATGAATATTATGGATCTAAATTAATAATATGGCAAGAACATGAAGAAAAAGTTAGAAAACTTACCTTTGTTGGCAAGAAATAACCTTGGATCTTCTTGGGATTCTTGAGAGTGTTTTTGGAGGCTTGAATGACTTGATTTGGGAGCAAAATCGTCACTTGGAAGCTCTAAAATTCGGATCCTAAACCAATAGGCTGAGATTGGTTTATATAGTAAACAAAGGGGGAGATCCAACGGCTGAGATCTGAAGGAGCGAGGTTGGCCGCGTGGCCAAGATGGCTAGGTACGAAAGTGGCCGCGTGGCCAAGATGCCTAGGTACGAAAGTGGCCGCGTGGCCATCGTTGCGCGCTGACGTGAAATTCAAGCTAGGGTTTTACTGTTCATACAAGGCAACCCTAAATGTCCATATTTAATGTTTTCTAGAACATTGAGCTATTTTTGGGAATCCGGGACAAGTCTTTGTAAGGTTTTTTAATTACTATAAAGTCCTCGTAATTTGGGAAAACCCTAATAAACTCATTTTCAGGATCGGGTACTAACACCTTGGAGAGGAGAAATTTGTCCCTTTGCTTTGAGATCTTCATAGGCCTTGGTGACAGTCATGCCTTGGAGGGGAGTGTACACACGGTCATTGGTAGAGCCTTTGTGACTCTTGAGAGGCGAGCCACTTGAACATGCCTTATCGTTGACCCTTGCCTTGTTGTTGGTGAACTCTTACAAACGAGCCTTAAGTTCGGACATTTCTTCCTCATGAATTCTCCTCTCGAGATCAAGATGGTCTTGCCACAAATCATCCTTGCAGCGGGCATCCTCGACAAGTCTATCCATTTGTTCCCCCATGGCTCTTATTATGTTGAAGAGCCTTTCGTTGGACACGGAAGTATTCTCACCCTTGTTGTTGTTGCCGCTTGAAGCCATTGGACCTATGGAGAGAACACGGTTGATCTTAGGTTGGCCCCACAAATACCTTTTGAATCAAATGATTTAACCCACGAACAAGAGAAAAGACTCAAACCACATAAAGAAAAATGACTCTTTTTCTATTATTATTATTTTCAAAGTCGGAAGGACGTGGTCCTTTTTGGGGTTTCTAAGAAAAGATAATGGAATCGTCACACTAGTATATAGACCTTCTCGCGGTCCCATATACTCATCGGATTCCACCACGCTTTTGATTCTACATGTGTCGGGATTAAACTAAATTAATGTAGTAAAGCATACATGTGGGGACGGATTTTTATTTTCGTCCATAATAACCACTTGGGGACGGAGTTTTATTTCGTCCATTGCAACAAATTGGCATGTATGATTTGAAGACATTAGTTTAGGGAAATCTCGGCACATGAAAACCGACTTAGTCACGGAGTGTTAGACCCTAGACTAGAATTGTGTGGCTTATTCTCGGCTAAAGAGAGGCTTAAAGGTCACCCCGGCATGTAGTCTTGAACTACGCCACGGGCTGAGGCTTACCGCTTCGAAAGAATCAAGGTTGAGTGGAGATTGAAACTTTCTAGGACGGGCCTCGACGGGTTTGGGGTTAAACTTTGTGCGACTCGATAGTGAGCAATTCATAGGAGTAATGTGCATGTAGTGTGAGGTCTATCACGTGACAAAATTTTTTATTTTATTATTTTTTTTTTGAAAAGAAAAGATAAAAACACATAAGCACGTAAATTACAACTCCCGAATCACCAGTGTCACCGGTAAATTAAAACACGAAATTAAACAGTTAAAGGGGTCCATTCTGTTCTGATGCAGGCCACTGTGCCCACACCCCCACTGTTCTGCCCTGTTTTCTAGAAACTGGACCTGTTCTGGAATACCTCCCAGAAGCGCGCGTCCCTGGGATGTAAAATGGCAAGCGCGCGCATTGCGCAAAGAAGGTGGGAGGCGCATGCATCTGGGTGAACCTGTCGGACACCTGTCAGAAACTTGGACTCAGGGGATTGCCCTGGTCCTGAATTTTGTGTTTAACCCCCGCAATAAATGTTAGCCCAACAGAAAATAGGAAGAACACATGAAAGTCGGGCGCCTCTGGTCTTTGGTGTGAGAGGCGCGCGCTTCTGACCAAGAAGGTCAAAGGCGCGCGCTTCCCAACACCAGAAACCAGAGTGCCCAGAAAACGTAAACTTTGAACAAAAAACGCAAGCTTAACCCTCAATCGTCCCCAGCGGAGTCGCCACTGTAGGTACCCCGGCCCGGGCCCCTTCACGGGAAAAGGATGATTTTTTAAAGGAGTCTCCACCCACGTTTTAGAGGAACGCGAGAAAACCTTTTAAGTTGGAAATGTGTTTGATTTACGAAAACATAGATTCCTTTTGAGAGTTCGGGGGTTAGGTTACGAGATGGGAAGTACTTAAACACCCATCTCGCATGACTAACGTCGGTCTTGCTTGTTCAAAGTTTACATTATAAAAATTGTGTTCTTCCTATTAATATCAAATTTAGAGGGGTTTTAAAAGAGGTTGAAATGTAGTGAGATGACCCCACCCCTAGACCAACTTCAATGAAGATGAAGTGATCGTTCGGAGTTATGTCCAAAATTTGGTTTGGGTTTGATTGCACTTCTGATAAAAAAAAAAGATAAGAAAAGATGAATTAGAAGAAAGTGAAGAAGGCAAGAAAATACATATGTTTGGAAGACAAGTTCTTGACACTCCTTGAGAATGATCCTTATTGGAAGGATTGTTGGATGTTAAAAGTTGGTGATCAAAAGTTCATGCAAGTTTTGTAATGAGAAATTGGTGATTTTTAAGTGTGAAAATGGTGATCAAAGTCCATCCCCTCCAATGGTAGATTGGAGGGGTTTTTATAGTTGTAAAGGGTTGTTTTTTTGGTGCCAAAACTGAGCTGCCAAGAACCATTTCCCAGGCAAAATCTTGTAAGATGGGCAAGGGAGAGATTCAAGGCCAGAAATCTGTAACTGACACGCCTAGAGGCGCGCGCTTCCCACATTGGCGGAGGAAGGCGCGCGCTTCTGGCTTCAAAGGCCGGAGGCGTGCGACTCAGAGAAGGCATTTTTGACAGGAAGGACTAGAAAGTTAGCACTGTTATTCAGTTTAGTCCCTGAACTTAATGGAGTCAGTCAGGAGCTTAACCAAAGTAACGGAAACTAACGGAAAACATATAAAATAGAGAGAAACACAAGATCAAATGTGCAATCGGGGTGAGCGGTCCAAGGCGGGGTGTCTACACCTGGGCGTCAGTTACAAATTTCTGTCCAAGAATCCCTCCCTTGCTCCTTTTAACAGGATTTTCCCGGGAAACTGATCTTTGTGACTTGGTTTTGGCACCAAAAGCACTTCTCTTTTACCTATAAAAACCCCTCTAATTCACCATTGAAAAGGAAGAAGATTTTAATCACTAAGCAAAAACTCTACACAAATACTTACAAGATATTTCTCAAGAACCTCTTGAAGAAGTATTTGAAGTTTTTTGAAGTATAGGTAAAAAGACTACTCATTTCTCTCCTCTTCTACTTCATCTCTCCTCTCTTTATTTTACTTTAATCAAAAGTGCCATCACCCAAATACTTTGGGACATGACACCAAAGACTACTTCACGTCATTGAAGCTAGTCACGGAGTCATCTCCCTATATTCCAAAACTCCTTTTAAACCCCCCCCCCCCCTTTTATCATCAAGAACAAGAAGAACATTTCATCATTTATGTAGACTTTGATCAAGCAAGACCGACAATAGTCACGCGAGATGGGTGTTTAAGTACTTCCCATCTCGTAACCTAACCCCCGAACCTCATAACAAGAATCTTTGTTTTCGTAATCAAACTTAGGCTATAAATATTAGGTTTTTCTTATGTTCCTCTAAAACATAGGTGGCGACTCTACAAATCTAAAACAAGTTAGACATCCTAGGATCCTTTCGCCGCTCTAGCCAAGCGGTGGGCCCTCCCGGGGTATCTACAGTGGCGACTCTGTCGGGGAAGTTTGAGGGTTAAACTTGCGTTTCTGATCAAAGACTTGATTTTTTTGGCATTCTAATTCCTGATGGGGGAAGCGTGCGCCTCTGGCCTTATTAGCCTAAGGCGCGCGCGTCCCACATCAAGGATTAGAGTCGCCCGCTTCTAAGTGTTCTTCCTATTCTTCTTCTTACTTCTATACTAATCATTTCTACAGGGGTTACAATATACATTCAGGACCAGGGCAATCCCCTGGGTCCAAAGTCAGGCAATCTGACAGGTTTGCCCAGAAGCGGCGCCTCCCATAAACTCTGCGCCAGGCGCGCGCATTCCACAACGCGGGCCAGAGGCGCGAACTTTTGGGTGGTTTTCCAGAACATGAATAGCTTCAGAACAGAGCAGAGTGAATGGGGTGTGGGCACAGTTGCCCATCAGGGACTGATTTGGACCTCTTAAACTATTTTGTTTTGTGTTTTTGGTCACACGGCTGATTCGAGAGTTGTAATTACGTGCTTACTTGCTTTTCTTTCATAAAAAAAAAGTAAAAAATGTTTTGTCACATGTTGGACCTCACACTACGTGCACAAATTCCTATAAATTGGTCACTATCGAGACGCACAAGTTCATAACCCCAAACCCGTCGAGGCCCGTCCTATGAAGTTTCAAGCTCCACCAGACCTTGACTCTTTCGAAGGGGTAAACCTCAACCCGTGGCGTAGTTCATGACTACATTCCGGGGGTGACCTTAAGCCTCTTATTAGCCGAGCACAAGCCAATACAATTCTAGTTAGGGTCTAACACTCTGTGACTAAAGTCGGTTTTCATTTGCCAAGATTTTCCTAAACTAATGTCTTCAAAACATACATGCCAAGTGGTTATCATGGACGAAATAAAACTCCGTCCCCAAGTGGTTATTATGGACGAAAATAAAAATCCGTCCCCGCATGTATGCTTTACTACATTAATTTAGTCTAATCCCGACATGTGTAGGATTCACAAGCGTGATGGAATCCGATGAGTATATGGGACCGCGAGATGGTCTATATACTAGTCTGACGATTCCATTATTTTCTTAGAAACTCAAAAAGGACCCCGTCCCTCCGACTTATAAAAAAAAGTTTTTTCTTATGTGGTTTGAGTCGTGTGCCCAATGTGTGTTCTAAGCCTCTTCATGGACCGAAAGTGTTACTCAAGACTGACAAGGGCCTCTTCTGCAATATAGGTTCAATTGGTACTTACAGAGTCTACCAGGATTCAGCGAGTCGGTTAGTTCATGAAGTGATTACTCCAACAGCTCCAACAGCAACCATGACCGGCAGCAGCAACACCATGTCTCTCGAGCAACTTTCAGCTATGGTCCAAGTGCTCCAAGATCAAGTCTCCACTCTTAATAAGGAGGCCCAAAATAAGGATGATCTATGGCAATCCCACCTCGACAATCAAAGGGAGGCCCACGAGGCCGAAATGGAGCAAATGAAAGAGAAGCTCACCAAGCTTGCCAAGGGTAAGGACAAGAAAGGCAATGAAGAGTCCGAGTGGACCCAAGGATTATTTGAGAGCCCCTATGTCAATGCCCGCACCAAGAAAATGGGGGAACCAAGCACCGAGAAAAATGAGCACAAGATGGTTGATTCAATTATGGCTTACATAGATCAACGCTTCAACGGCCTCAACGTGGGGAAAAGTCCCGACACGAGCCTTTATCAGTCCTTCATTCTCATGAGCACAATGGCCGCTCTCCCCAACAAGTTCAAGATGCCCGACATCAGCAAGTTCAAGGGCAACTCTTGTCCCATGGCACATATCGAGACTTACATTTTGGCTATAGTATCGAAGAAGGTCTCTCCTAAAGTTATGGCACAATGCTTCCCTCTTACTCTCGAGGGGGCGGCAAAGGATTGGTATGCTACTCTCCCACTCACAGTCCGTCTTGATTGGGACGCCGCTATGCTTTCCTTCAAGAGTCAATACCAAGGCAACACCACCCACCGGCCAACCAAGAAAGATCTCGAGAACACTACTCAAAGGGATAATGGGTCCTTCATTGACTTCACGAGAAGGTGGAATGACAAGCTTGCTGAGATTGTCGAGAGGCCTAACACCAAAGAGCAAATGGACATCTTCCTTAAGTGTCTAAAGATTGATCTCCGCACCCACCTAAGTAGGGCTTGCTATGCCGATTTCTCTCAAATGTATGAGGTGGGAATCCGAATGGATGAGTTTCTCAAGGAGATCAAGAAAAATACTCCTAGCTTTCGTTACAAGTCCGCCTCTAACTCAAACAAAGAGGCTTCGGTTAATGCCATCACTACTGGCAAGGGGAATTACAAAAGGGTTCCCCCACCACAAGGCAAGAAATTTCAGATGATCGTGTCTACACGCCTCTCCAAGGCATGACTATCACCGAGGCCTTCGAAGCTCTCAAGGCCAAAGGGAAAGTTACTCCTCTCCAAGGGTACAAACCCAAGACGATCCGTCCTAACCATGCCTACCACAAGCATTGTGACTACCACCAACATAGTGGCCACACCACCGAGGAATGCTTTATCCTCCGCAACGTCATCTAAGATCTCATAGACAAGAAAGAGTTCATAGTGCCAAGTGGTGACAATGTCAATGTAATAGAGCTAGGAGAGTTTGAGGAGACCACTCATTCAATCCTAATTGTGAATGAGGGCTCCAATGTGATGAATAAATTTGACAATTCTTGTTACGTTGTGACTTACAATGAGGTAATGAGGGAACTATTAGAGAATAGGAAAAAGAGGCAAGATGGGAACTTCAACATGCTAACTCGATCCGTACGAGTCATAGCAAGCAACCCCACTACTTCTGCACCAAGCTCCTCTTCTCAAAGATCGCAAGCTCCCGAAGATCCTTTGTTGATACAACTCAAGAAAACTCAAGCCAACATCTCCATTTGGGACCTCATTGCATCCTCGAAGAAGCACCGAGATCTTGTCATCAGTAATCTTGACGACAAATCAGTCTCTCCTGATACAACTCCCGAGGACCTCACTGCAATGATAGGCCACATTCATTTTGGCAATGTCATCACTTTTGCCGATATGGACCTTCCACCATTTGGGTCCGATCACAATGAGACCATTTATCTCAAAGTAAGAGAAAGGAGGAGACCTATTTCAAGAGTCTTGGTTAACGGTGGTTCCGCACTCAACTTGATGCCCGGCCGAATAATGGGAATACTGGGGCTTAAGAATTCATACTTAAAGCCTTCTACTCAAGTGATTCGAGGTTACGACAGCACTGCCCGCACAGTCATGGGTATGGTGGAAATAGACATTAAGTTTGGGAGCATGGTCATGTCCGTCCCGTTCCAAGTGCTCGATGTACCTTCCTCATTCAATTTGCTTTTGGGCCGACCGTGGATACACAATTCTAATGCCGTCCCTTTAACTCTCCATCAGTGTGTCAAGTTCCGAAATGGAGACGAAACAGTGACCGTCATGGTAGAAAATGTCACCATCCGCAGAAAAGGGGAACCCGTTCACCAAGTACAGCATGGTTTAGCAGATTCTACTCTCTCCAGCGTCTCAATCAACGCCATTAACAAAGAACGGGGAAACAGATCTTGGACCCTCGACAATCGCAAGGTCCTTCGTATGATGAGGAATATGGACTACTTCCCCGGTTTAGGCCTAGGTAAATATCAACAAGGGAGAATGCAATCTGTAGAGATCCCATTTGTCAAAAACAAGTTCGGATTGGGATACGAGCCTTCCAAAGATGACTTAAAATACGAGCAAGCTGTCAAGAATGAAAAGGCCTGGGCTCGAAAGGAAGGCCATCATTATGAGATTCCCAATTTAAGACCTTACTGGAAGACACTGAAAAGTCGTGGTGAAAATGGTCCAGGGGCTGACGAAGAACTGCATGTTGTTAATCTGGGTAACGACGAAGAGCCGAAATAAACCAAGATCGGAAGCTTCTTCAAGGGGGAAGAGAAAGACAGATTGACTGCACTGCTCAAAGAGTTCGTGGATGTGTTTGCATGGTCATACAAAGACATGCCGAGTTTAGATAGAAAAGTCGCTGAGCACAGAATTACGATCAGAGAGGATGCTAAGCCGACAAATAGACATGCCCGACCGGTTCAGTTGAAACGGAGAACCGGAACCGCATGTAATAATCTAAACCGTGAACCGCCGGTTCACAGTTTTGTAAGGTTTATTGGCGAAAACCGGCGGTTTGAACCGACGGTTCATAAACCGGCGGTTCATTAATCTGGGCCGTTCATTTTATAACCGTTGGAAGAATTGAATGTGGACCGTTGGATTTGGGAATTTTGTAACCGTTAGCTGGCAGCTGGAGACGGGCTCCATGGGTCACGAGCCTGTGTGTTGTGCACCGCCCTAGCCGTTATGTTTCTAACGGCTAGGACTAATCTGCAAAAAAAAAAACCCTTCCATCCCCATTTAACTATAAAACTCCCCCCCCCCTCCTCACTATTTTTTCACAAAAGCTTACAAACTCTCTCTACTCTATTAATCTCTCTCTACAAACCCTCTTGTGAACTTTGTTACTTTTTTCGTTAAATTTCTGACGAAAATCCTTTTTTTTTAATTGCCAGCCCTATTTTTTTCCATTTTAGTCCTTTTTCTCTTATCCTTTGGTAACTATGGAGGGAAATTTTAGTCAAAGAGATGGAAAAGGTCACGCTAATGATGAGTATGAGGCATTTAATCAATTTAATCTATTTCTTTTCAATGAGTACAATGCTAATGAAGTGATTCGCAGCGTAGAAGAGGGTGAAGGTGATGATGACATTCAAGAGATTGAACGTCCATTCATTTCACCAACTGGTCCAACCCTACCCACCCAAGAAAGTTATGAAGTTTATCAACAATCAATGGGTGGAAGTGGAAGGGGACGGGAAGGAGGTAGAAGCGGTGGTGGTCGCGGACGGGGAGGAAGGGAGTCAAAAACCGATAGAATGACGATACATTACACAAAAAAGCCCGTTCCCAATAGTGAAGATACGTTCATACTTGAATGTAACTATTGCCTGAAGACTTATCCTTTCACCAAGGGTGGTGGATATGGTACCGCTAAAGGCCACTTGAGTAGGAATCATCCTGATAAATTGGCGGCGGTGGAAAAGTCTCAAACTCAACTACAATTCCCTCCCCATTCTTCTCATCAAGGTACTTCTTCTACTACTTTATTCAAATTTAATACGACTAATTATAGAAAAGGTTTAGCCAAATTAGTTAGTGGGAAAGGTCTTTCATTTAGTTTTACTAGCGATAAATTATGGGAACTTTTTGCAAAACTTTGTCTAAATCCCTCCGCCCAAAGAGTACCACGTCAATCTCTTACACGTGATGTTGCTATGGTTTGGAGGGAATATAAATTTAAAATGATTCAAGAATTTTCGAAAATGGATAACAAAGTTTCAATTTGTTCGGATATTTGGAGTGATCTATGGCAACACCATCATTATATGGGTGTTACATGTCATTGGGTCGACAAATCATGGACATTACAAAAACGATTAATTTCATTTAGGGATTTTGATACTCAACATAATGCTACAAATATTGCAAACAAACTTCTCACCATTTTGAACGAGTATAATTTGGTAGGAAAAGTTTATTCAATTGGTTTTGATAATGCAAGTGCTAATACGGCTAGTTTACCCGATTTAATTACATATTGTCAACCTTCTATTGGTGGGAAATATTTTCATATTAGATGTATATGTCATATTTTAAATTTATGTGTTCAAAATTTTTTAAGCGCCATGAGTCCCACGATTACTCTCATTAGAGATGCTATTAGTCATATTGGTAGATATGCTTCAATTCAAAACAAATGGCTTCGATTTTGCAAGAGCAAAGGTGTGAAGGAAAGACGATTTGCCCCCGATGTGTCGCATAGGTGGAATTCCACCTATAGAATGTTGTCTCAATCTATGGATTACAAGGATGAAGTTTGTACATTTTTGACAAGTGTAAACTATCGGGAGCCAATATTTCCATTTCAATGGGATGCTTGTTCCAATGTGTTGGAAATTTTAAAGGTGTTCAAAGATGCTACCGTTGAGTTATCGGGTATTTATTTACCCACTTCAAATCTTGTTTTGGATCATTGCATAAATGTTGCAATGGTTTTTAGTGAATTTTGGGATGATCCTCAAGCGGGTGTTGCTATAAAGCAAATGAGGGAGAAATGGGTTAAGTATTTTAAGGAAATACCAAACCTTTTTTTGGTAGCTAAAGTTTTTGATCCAAGAATTCGATTGAACGGTTTAGAAGATATGTTAAGATTATATTATGATAATTTGTATCATGATCAAGGTGAAGGGGCTTACTATGATGCAATTGTTGGTATTAAAAAGGGATTGAAAAGGATTTAAGTGCTCTTTACAAGGAATATCAAACCACTTCCGATCCTCAAAGTGGTGTTGATCCTATTAGAAGTGGTGGTGGAGTAGATGTTGGATGTGGAATTGGTCAACTTGGTAGAAGAGGGTGGAGTGATAAAGTGTATGGCACGAACAAACGTCCTAGGGCTCTGTTAGTACCCGATCTGAAAATGAGTTTATTAGGGCTTTCCCAAATATACAAGGACTTTATAAGAATTAGAAACCTTGCAAAGACTTGTCCCGGATTCCCAAAATATGTCTCATTATTCTAGAACACCCTAAATATGGTCAAAATATGGTTTCCTTAAACCATGCAGAAACCCTAGCTTAGGAATCACGTCAGCCCGCAACCTTGGCCACGCGGACAACCTTGCTGCGCCTCCGACCTTGGCCACGCGGCAAACATTGTCACCGTCTTCAATCATGGCCAGGCGGCCAACCTTGCTCCGGATGATCCTGACCGTCAGATCTTCCCCTCAGTTTACTATATAAACCAATCTCAGCCTATTGGTTAAGGATCCCGATTTTGAGAGCTTTAAGTCCGAATTTTAGAGTTCTTAAACATTATTTTGCTCCCTAATTAAGCATTCAAACACTCAAGGAGATCAAGGTTTATTTCTTGCCAACATAGGTAAGTTTTCTAACTTTTTCTTCATGTTCTTGCATCATTTTTAATGTAGATCTTTAATATTCATGTTCTTTCATGTTTATTCATAGTTTCTTCATATGCTTTACATGTTCATTCATATGTTCATAATATGTTCTTCGCATGTTCTTCGTGTTCATAGATTAAAACCTTATTTATGCTATATTTAGGGTTGCGATCTTCATAATTACATGTTATTTCATAGCCGATGATGATCTAGGGTTCATCAACCCAAGGATGATCTAGGAACTATTTCTAAACCCTAAACTTTAGGTAATTACTCCCATGTTCAATAATCCTCCCATGATGAATGTGATGAATGTTCATTGAGATATCGTTGATGGCATAGTCATTATTCTAGGATGTGATCATCCTGCATGTTTCCTTCTCCTCCCTCTTCATTATGCATGATCCATATTCTCTCTCCACATTCTAATTATGTGCGAACTACGCTGATCTGAGCTTCTAACATTGAGAGGAACGTAGGCAATCTTCGGATCCGGTCTAAATCACTAACACACTAAATACACCGCATCATGATAGAAAGACCGATCAATTCGGGCAATAGGAGTGATAACGTAAATATTCTTCTCTTGTTGTAATTTGACCCCCGAACCCACTAAAATGCTTTTTTCAAAGTTTTGGCTATAATTAAAACGGCGTGGCGACTCTCATAAATTTTATGTCGTTATGAATATTCCCTTTTGTAAATAAAAATAATCACAAGATACTTCCCATGCGTCGCTTCATCGGAAAGGGGTATTCACAGTGGCGACTCCGCTGGGGGCTGCTTTGAAACTTTTTTAAACTTAGTGGGTCTAACTTTCATCACATCATGATGCTTGCCATGTTTACACATGCACACACTCGCCATGTTTACACATGCACACACCTGCCATGTTTACACATGCACACACCTGCCGTGTTTACACATACACACTTGCCATGTTTTCACGTGCCCCCTACAGTTAAGCCATGTTTACACATGCACCCACGCACTCCGTCATGTTAATACTTGTACCTTGTACCTTGTACCATGTACCCTTGTTATCTTCGCTTTAGTATTAGGGTCAAACAAAACTATGATATGCTCCCTTGTACATTATTTTCTCTCTCTCTCTCTCTCTCTCTCATGCATTGCATCGCATCATTCAAACGTTCAAAGCTTCTCTCTTTTCTCCCTAAAAAGAATTAGTTTCTTGCCTCACACTACCACTAGTCCGTGTCAGCACTGCACAGGTCCCCATTACCCAGAGTATTCGATGTGCAGGAATTTGTACGCTACTGTCGCACTCTTTTCGAGTCACTCGTCTATTCCACTCACCGTATACGGTGGGAACCTTTTACCTAACCCATGTCAACCCACACTAGTGTAGGTAACACACCTAGGTTTTGACCGGTTGGTTTGGCTAGATTTTTCTTAATAGGCAATTAACGTGTTGTCTATGTCGAGTCATCCCCAAGTCAATGATGAATCGAGATCTTTTGAGAGAAAGTGGACAAAAAATTGATTTCCCTACAAGGGACGTGCCATAGTAAGATGAGTGTTTGTTGTCAAGATCTCCGCTCATCATTAACTTGTGTAGGATGTAACCTAGACACCACGATAAATGCCTTTAAGGAAGGGTTAGTCGTAGGATCCGATGGTTGGTGGAAGCCGCTTGCCCTATAGGACCCTCGCCCAAATTGTCCGTTTGGGGGTGTGCAATGCAGGTGAAAAACGAGGGGTCAAACAAAACTATGCTATGCTCCCTTGTACATTATTTTCTCTCTCTCTCTCTCTCTCTCTCTCTCATGCATTGCATCGCATCATTCAAACGTTCAAAGCTTCTCTCTTTTCTCCCTAAAAAGAATTAGTTTCTTGCCTCACACTACCACTAGTCCGTGTCAGCACTGCACAGGTCCCCATTACCCAGAGTATTCGATGTGCAGGAATTTGTACGCTACTGTCGCACTCTTTTCGAGTCACTCGTCTATTCCACTCACCGTATACGGTGGGAACCTTTTACCTAACCCATGTCAACCCACACTAGTGTAGGTAACACACCTAGGTTTTGACCGGTTGGTTTGGCTAGATTTTTCTTAATAGGCAATTAACGTGTTGTCTATGTCGAGTCATCCCCAAGTCAATGATGAATCGAGATCTTTTGAGAGAAAGTGCACAAAAAATTGATTTCCCTACAAGGGACGTGCCATAGTAAGATGAGTGTTTGTTGTCAAGATCTCCGCTCATCATTAACTTGTGTAGGATGTAACCTAGACACCACGATAAATGCCTTTAAGGAAGGGTTAGTCGTAGGATCCGATGGTTGGTGGAAGCCGCTTGCCCTATAGGACCCTCGCCCAAATTGTCCGTTTGGGGGTGTGCAATGCAGGTGAAAAACGAGGGGTCTATAGACGTAGTGATGGCCTCCACTAATCGTAGTCTTCTAACTAGTTGCGAAAAAGGGGTACCCCTTCCAACCAATTAGGATGTAAATAATGTATGTTTTTGTAAATTAAAATATACTTTGTATGAGCCTTCCCCCTCTCCTAAAAGCTTCATTGCCCTTCAACCTTTCAGCAAAGCAAGTTTGGATCCGTTCGGGTGGTCGACTACAACGTGAAGCTTCTAATCCGTCCACGTTCTCAGTCTCGTCATCAGCAATGTCAACTCCCGGTTCCTCTTCAGTCCCTGTCCCTCCTACTAGTGCCGCCGAGCTCAACACCGAGACCACTCTCAATGGTATTCCCCCAAGCCTCCAGAACTTCCTCGCCGGTCTCGAAGCCAAGATCAAGAATCTCGAGGAAAGCAACAAGATTTTGGAAGACCAGAACCAACTGTTGAAGGGCCACATTCAGCAAAAGGGGACTAGGATGGTGCCCGATGGTAAGAATTTCATTTATGTCGAGGATGAAGAGGTCAATACCAACTGTCCCACCAATACCAATGCCACTGCCTTCCCACTCCCAAGCTACCGCAATGCTCCACCTCCTTCTCTCTACACCCAACAAGGTTTCACTACCATGAGCAAAAACAAGGCTGTCTATGAACCTTCCCCTGAACTGCTTGGTGGCTACCTCTCTGCTAGCAAACTACCCGCACCCTCGTTGCCTCTGAGTATTGGGATGGCCGCTGCTACTACTTCCACTATTCCTCCCATCATTCTGTCAGAATCTATCCCCGACATCTCCAATCACCCTGTGGTCACGGCCATCCAAGAGCAAATGCGCAAGTTGATCGAGACCGTGGATAAGCAAAGTGCACCGACTACCAAGACAATCAACCCTAGCCAAGTGGGGGCTCTCCCCAAAGATTTCAAGATGCCTAAAGTGGCAATGTTTCATGGTGACTCGTGTCCTAAGACTTATTTGGATACCTATGTGTTGGCTATGAGGGCTCGTGACTGCACCAACGAACAAATGGCTCGTGTATTCCATAGCACGTTGGATGGTATCGCTCTGCGTTGGTTCTTAGGGCTAGAACCAAGCGAAAGGCAAACGTGGGATCAAATCAGTGCCATTTTCTGTGAGAAGTATCAAGCTAACTTGGATTGGCATGTGAATCGAACGGATCTTGAGAACACTATGCAAAAGCCCGGCGAGGCTATTTATGATTTTTACAAGAGGTGGAATCATCGGTTGTGCGAGGTCCAATACCCACCAAAAGCAAAGGAACAGAAACAGATATTCTACAAATGTTTATTGCCTGAGATGAAAGCAGCCATCGGCAATGGTTATTTCCCTGATTTGCGGGAAATGGTTGACGCCGGAGTAAGGTACGAAGCAGGGTTCACTGGGATTGTGCCGCCAAAGGAAATTCCAAAGACCAACAACAACAACTCCTTCCGCTACAAGGCTCCTACTACGCCTGCGCCTCCTAGGGGTGGAAAGGAGGCCGTCGGCCAAGTGAATATGGTCCAAAATGAGGTCCCACTAGATGTCCAAGTCGTAACAAGGAATGGGGCTCCACAACAGAGGAAGTATTTTGATGATTTTGGTATGCCCATGGGGAAGGTCTTTGACGTGTTAGTCAAGAGAGGTCTCATTAAGCCGCTAGAGAATTACCAACCCGCCAACCCAAGGACTGACTTAGATGCATCCAAATTCTGCAAATACCACAAGTACATTGGGCACACGACGGATGGGTGTATCCAATTGAAGCGCGTAGTTCAAGGGTTGATCAATGACAAGATGATTGAGAAGCCGAAAGGTCCCAATGTGTTGAAGAACCCTCTTCCTAACAATGGGGGTGGGCTGAATATGGTGCAAACATGCGAGATCAGTATCCCAGAGCTCATGGATGCCTTTGATAAGATAGGGCTCACGATGGTGGATATCTTCATGGCATTGGTGATGTTAGAAATTATCGAACCATTTGAAGGACACCTCCCCCGCCTTGGTTGCGATTTGTCAAAGTTTTGCCACTACCACAAGTGCACCGGTCACACTACCGAAGAATGCTTTGAACTCAAGAAAGCCGTGCAAGAGCTCATCCACAAGGGAGTTGTCGAAGACCCTAGAGATTATGTAGCTAGCAATGTACTCATGGTAGAACTTAGTGAGATCACTGATCCGGCCGAGCCTGTTGTGGCGGACTGTGATGAGATGATTAATAATAAAGAACCTTCTTGCTACTTGTTGTCTTTAGAAGAACTAGTTAGTGAAGTCGAATCTCTAGAGGAAGAGAGTCCCAAACCCTCTCAACCTCTTTCTTGGGCCGAAATCTTCGAGGAGGCCGAAAGGACCGAAGTTTCGCCCCCTTGTCGTGACACGCCATTGTCTTTAGAGGAGCTACGTGCAGAAGTTTGTCTCCTTACAAGATCCGGTCAAGTGTACCAATCCAACCCAAAAGGTGCAAAGAAAATCTTTGGGAAGGAACCCGAGCAAGCCGACTTAGACAAAGAAGACCCTATCCTCACTCAACTCAAACAAACCCAAGCCCATATTTCACTATGGTCCCTACTCACCTCCTCCCTAGCCCATCGCCTCATGCTCGAGCAAAACCTCGCCGCCACCATGGTACCATCCACTATTACCCCGGAGGACGTCACCCACATGATCGGTAATATCCACTACGGGAACATCATCACATTCTCAGAGCTAGACAAGCCAATATTCGGAGTTGATCATAATGAGCCTTTATACATCACTGTCGAGGTAAATGGCAAGAAAATTCCCCGTGTATTCATTGATAATGGTTCTGCTATTAATATCCTGCCTTCACGGATGATGGATGTGGTTGGCGTTCATGGTGTTGATTTACGCCCATCCAAGCAAACCATCAAAGCTTATGACTCTACATGCCGCGCCGTGATAGGCGAAGCCACCTTGCCCATTACCATCGGAACAAAGATCCTACCGACCGACTTCCACGTCATAGACATCCCCGCAACCTTCTCACTCCTCCTTGGCCGGCCATGGTTACATCAGTCGGGCGCTGTCCCATCTTCCCTACACCAGTGTGTGAAGTTTCAATCTGGTAATGAAGTGACCATCATCTACAGCGATCTCGTAACTCCCCAAGGGACAGACACCAAGGGCGTTCCTGTCTTACAGATTCGGCATAGGGAAGAGAGCAGACTCTTCAACGGTTTTGAAATAGTGGCCCAAGCACAGATCTGCGCCATTGACCTTACCAGGGCTTCAGATAGGGTGTCACCTATTGTGAGGATGCTACGAAATATGGGCTTCATACCGGGGCTGGGGCTAGGTAAGAACTTGCAAGGCCCCACAGAATTGGTTGAAGAGGTTGATCATCGAGGGTTGTTCGGTCTAGGATACACCTTTACTCCTGAAGATAAGATGGAGCAACAAAGGATAGAATTGCTTAAAAAGATGAAGCTCCCCTACAAAAAGCCTGAGATGCGACCATACCGCCTTTCCCTTAATAGTTACTTCGTTAAGGAGGGCGAGGAGTTTTCGTGTTTCGAGTTCGCAGAGCCATGGTTTGACCACACCGGTAAGTTGCAGAAAGGGTTCGAGATTTTCAGAGATATGGAATTCGATCGGTCCGATATGAAGCTGACTTACATGGAATATGACAAAGCCACGGGCAGAGTTAGAACCATCAGGCATGAGTACTCCGCCAAGGTTGCAGATGACTTGGCAGATCAACTTGAAGCCGCAACCCTTGACAAGCCGACAGCAGAAACTGCAGAAGCGCCAAGAATGACTGAGACGTGGGACGGCCAATATCTGCTTCAGCATCTGGTAATCTGGGGCTGGACGACGACATGGTAGCCGCTATTGGGGATGAATCAGAGAAGGACGTAGATCTGAGGACATTGGTGGTACCCATGGGGGACAAGCTCAAGAATTGGTGCATCATTGGGGGACCTATAGCTACTCCGGAATTTATGGTGGGGACATTGGGGCTTACTCCTTCTCCTATCGCCACTCCTGCAGCATCTCCTGTCACTCACCCAAAATCCCCGTCCCCAGAGTCTAGTGTTTTACATTTTGAATTTGAGTCTTCCTCTGAGTCTGATGATATTACGTCCGAAGACTATGATCTTGTTGCAAATGCTATTTTTCCTTTTCCATGAATGAAACCCTCGACCTTTCCGAGTATCCCTCTATAGTCATTCTTTTAACTGATAAATTGGCTAATAATCAAACTAATGATATACACTTAGTTAATAATGATTCATTAGAAGAGGCGGACACAGACACATTAAATAATGAATACATTAAATAAATTTCAGAACAGGTTATTAATCAAAAAGAATCTCGAGCCCAAGCTGCCGATGAGGTGTTAACGTGCGTGAATTTGGGAACCGAAGCCGAGCCTAAGGAAACGCAGATTGGAAGCTTCTTCAGCGGAGCCGAAAGGGAAGCACTGATTGAGCTACTCAAAGAATATGTGGATGTTTTCGCATGGTCTTATAAAGACATGCCGGGGCTCGACAACTCGATCGTAGAGCACAGAATCCCGACAGCACCAGATGCTAAGCCAGTCAAACAGAAGCTGCGCCGCATTAAGCCGGAATGGTATTTGCAAGTGAAGGAAGAGATTGAGAACCTACTCCGTGTGGGTTTCATCAGGGTGATCGAATATCCAACTTGGTTATCAAATTTGGTGACTGTCAGAAAATCCAATGGTAAAGTCAGAGTGTGTGTGGATTTTTGGGATCTCAACAAAGCTACGCCGAAGGATGACTTCCCCCTGCCAAATATCGACATGTTGGTGGACGCGACCGCCCATTATGAGGTCAAGTCGTTTGTTGATGGGTTTGTCGGCTATAACCAGATCAAAATGGCCGAGGAGGACCAAGAGAAAACAGCTTTCACCACCCCATGGGGGACTTTTTGCTATACTGTCATGCCGTTTGGGCTAAGGAACGCTGGGGCTACCTACCAACGGGCAGTTACGACTTTATTCCACGATATGATCCACAAGGAGATTGAGGTGTACGTGGATGACATGATTATACATTCAAAAGGGTCTGGTGGCCAACACTTGATAGATCTCAGAAAATTCTTCAACCGGTTGAGAGAGCACGCCATGCGTTTGAACCCGGCGAAATGCACCTTTGGAGTTCGTAGAGGGAAAGTATTGGGTTACATGGTCACTGAGAATGGGATCGAAGCCGACCCAAGGAAGATTCAAGCCATCCTAGAGATGAAGCCACCCCGTACCGAGACGGAGATAAAAGGATTCATGGGACGCCTGCAATACATCAGTCGGTTTATCAATCAGCTGACCACCATCTGCGAACCAATTTTCAAACTGATGAAGAAAACAGCCAATGTGTTGTGGGATTATGACTGTCAGATAGCCTTCGAGAGGATCAAACAGTATTTGGTGAATACCCCAATCCTGCGCCCGCCGCATAAGGAGAAGCCGTTGCTACTATACTTAACTATGACAGACACCGCCGTCGGAGCCATGTTAGCGCAAGAAGCCAAAGATTCCCGGATTGAGAATGCAGTTTACTTTGTCAGCCGAAAGTTACAAGGTAGCGAGCTCAATTACTCCACGCTCGAGAAGACCTGCGTAGGCCTAGTATGGGTGGTGATGAAGCTCAAGCACTACATGGTATCCCATCCGATCTTACTAGTCTCGAAAATGGATCCTATCAAGTACCTATTTGATAAACCCTCCATTTCTATGAGACTCGCTAAATGGTCAGTGTTCTTGGGAGAGTTCGACATTACTTATGTACCATGGAAGGCAATCAAGGGGGAGGGCAATGGCCGATCAGCTCGCAGACTCTCCAAGCACCGAGACAAGGGGACCCGACCCCGAGTTCCCGGACGACGACATTTTCGCGATTGAGGTCACAGAAAGGTGGCAACTATTCTTTGACGGGGCTGCAAACAAATGAGGGAATGGAGTCGGACTCCTACTCATTGATCCCAAAGATGAACACACTCCCATAGCCATCAAGCTGAACTTTTCAACAACCAACAACGCCGCTGAGTATGAGGCATGTATAGATGGACTGGAAGCCGCCCTAGAACGCAACGTGAAAGAATTAGAAGTATATGGAGAGTCTGCTTTGATTATTAACCAGACGGCGAAGAAATTTGAAAACTATTGATCCTTGCCTGCAGCGGTACCAAGGTTACATGGATGAGTTGATAACACAGTTCAAAGAAGTCACCTTCCATTTCCTGCCACGAGACAGAAATAAGTTCGCAGATGATCTAGCTACATTGGCCTCGTTGGTCGAGATTCCCGAAGGAAGGTCCGTGAAGCCATTTAGGGTTGGTCGAAGGGAGAACCCAGCCTATTGCTGCGAAATCCGGATCGATGCGGAGGTAAACGGAGACCAATGGTACGCCCAAATCTACAAGTTCCTTAAGCACGGAGAGACGTCTTTTGATGGAGATGTGAAGGCCAAAAGTCTGCAAGCGCTTAAAAGACTGGCGGGCCAATTCGTATTGTTAGACGATACTTTGTACAAGAGACATTACGACGGGCTGTTGCTCTTATGTGTCGACAGCAAGAGAGCTGAAGCAATAATGGAGGAAGTACACAACGGTTTGTGTGGACCTCACATGAATGCAAGGATGCTTAGACAGAAGATTACTCGCCTGGGCTACTATTGGATTACCATGGAGACGGACTGTATTCAATGGGTTCGACGGTGTCACAAGTGCCAAGTATGCTCCAACCTCAACCACATCCCCCCACACGAGTTGTACAGCTCCACCACGCCTTGGCCATTCGCCACATAGGGTATAGACATCATTGGGAAAATCTCGCCAGCCGGCAGTAACGGTCACGAATTCGTCCTCGTCGCAGTCGACTACTTCACAAAGTGGGTCGAAGCTCAGTCTTACAAGGTGCTGAATTCCAAGAAGGTGGCGTAGTTTATCAAAGAGAACATCATGTGTAGATATGGGGTCCCTAACCTCATTATATCAGACAATGGCAGTCATTTCGAAGCCGAGTGTGCTCGCTTGCTCGCAGAATTCAAGGTCGAACGAAAGAAATCTTCCCCGTACTATCCACAGACTAACGGCGCGGTTGAGGCGGCCAACAAGACGATAGAACAGATAATTCGTAAAATGGCTCTGCAAGGACGGGATTGGCCTGAGAAGTTACCATTAGCACTTTGGGGATACAGAACGTCAGTCCGCACTGCTACTGGAGAGACCCCTTACGCCTTGACATACGGCATGGAGGCGGTACTCCCTATAGAATTGGAAGTGCCATCATTGAGGATCTTACTCGAAAACCAAGTGAATGAAGTAGAATGGCTCTGGAGTCGCTATGATCAGTTGGCAACGCTCGATGAACGCAGATTGAAGGCCATGGAACATATCCGAGCCTATCAAAGGAGAACGACGAAAGCCTTCAATAAAAGATTCAAGCCTGTTGACATAAAGGAGGGAGACTTAGTGCTCAAAGCACGCTTGCCCAACAAGTTCAACTCCCTCGGGAAGTGGGCCCCCACTTGGGTAGGTCCGTTTGTAGTACAGAAGATCTTCTCCGGAGGAGCGGTCAGAATGGCAGATTTGGATGGTAACCCGTTCAAGGAACCAGTCAACCTCAGCAAGCTCAGACGCTACTATGATTAGACTCCCCTTCTACAAAAAAAAAAAAAAAAAAAAAAATCGCAAAAAGAAGCCCGATAGATTGAAAACCCGCAAAGGGCGGTCTATGCAAAATAAGGGTGCGTACAAAGCTCGCTAGACTGAATACCCGCAAGGGCGGTCTAGGCAAAAGTTAGAGCATCCCCCTCTTCTATCTTCCTTTCTTAAATAATTCTAGTCTAACTGGAATGAACTACGACGACCTGAGCCCCTTAGTCCTATTTGTAAAAGGGGAACGTAGGCAGCCTTTCAAAAGGTGCGGTCTAAAAAACAAATAAACATCCAAATCCTGTCACAAAGCAATAAATATAGAAGTTGTATTTTCTGAAAGCAAAAACTTTTATTTCCATAGTCATTGCATGTTAACACTTATTTGATGAGTCTAAGCTTAACATACTTTTTGAATAAATAACCTATTCTGAAATTTAGACTAAAACGTAAAATAAGACATAAATTAAAACTAATGTGTCTACAATGACTATGGAATAATGCTCGGAACTACCCCTTAGAGCCACTTGTGCCCTCGGTCTCCTTCTTCTTGCTTTGTCCACGGCGAACCTTCTTCTTCTTAGGTTTCTCACAAAATCTCCTCTCAAACTCGCTAACACCCTTAGCTTTGCCATTAGGAGCCTCATCATTCTTTCTCTTCTTGGAAATACCCGCTCCTTCTCCATTCACACTAGCCATACTCCTAAAAATCCTCCTCTCATAAGACTCAGCCTCCTTAATCCTCAAAGAAAAACTTGGAGCACAGGATCCCAAAACAGTGCCCCTTAGGGTCTCTAGAGTCTGCTCCGCATGCCCAAGTATCCCCATATACCAATCCAAGTACTCTCGTGACAGGTAGGTGTTGCTAGAGGGGGTGATGAAGGTCCTACGTCTAAAACCGGCCTCGCCCCATATCTGAGAGAGAAGGACCGAAGTACTGTCATCCAACTGAAGTATCCCAAAAGGAAAATCATCTCTCTCCTTGTCCCAACCCTCCGGGGTAGTCTGCACTAAGCCATACTGACGGAGCACTCTAGCGGGTAGTAAAAGGTAGTCCCAGAGAGTGTCGGAACTTTGATCATGTAAAGTCCTACTTGCTTCTCCCTCACAGAATGAATGTGCCAATGGGGCACCACCCATTGAATGTCATCAGTCACCATCTCTGCCAAATACTGTTCCCAACCTTTGAGAGTCATGCCCTCAAACCGCTCCGCCATCCCCCTAATACGGTACATCCATGGAGCCACCTTCAGAGAAGCCGCCGGTTTGTTGACGCGAAGCCTCTCTTGCAACCACATAGTCAACAGCCTATCACTACCACAGGGCATCCCACCATAAGCCGCGAGATGGGGAATCCCACAGAGCATCTCTCCAAGGATAGCCGGCACAATGTCATAGCCTAGACGAGCGGAATTTACCATGCCTAAGCACCCTTCACTGGCAAACCCAACCTCAGAGGGGAAGAGAATAGAGGCAAACAAGCATAGTGCAAGATGGTCCAAAGAACGGTCAGAAGCCACGTCCATGTGCATAAAGTGTTGTGGCATCCAAGAAAGGTCAACATAGCCGCCCCTAGCATACCTATCAAAGTCCTCCACGGACACGCCAAAGGTCATCAACTTGTCCCTCAAGCAAACAAAGTCAAAAGGAAAGGCAACTTTACCCTTCCCTTCGTAGCCGCAAAGCACTGCAATGTCCTCATATGTGGGTGTCATCTCGTTGAATGAAAAATTGAAGACATGAAGGGTGTCATTCCAAAACTTCCCAGAGGCTTGCAAAAGGTTGGTATTGGAGTTCATGTGCAAGAGTGACCAAAGACACCTTATCCCATACCTTTCATCAAGTTTCCTACGGCTAGAACCAGAAAATTTGGCAACCCACTTCTCCAAAGAAGTTATAAAGACCTTTTTCTCAAGACTTGTGATCCTAGCTTCATGATCCATGGCAAAGAGCAAGCAAATTGGTGATTAGAACTCTAAAATTTCTCAAAAAAGTGGCTGGTACGAATTCTAAGGCAACACAAACTCCCCTTAAATAGTACACAAAC
Organism: Campanula takesimana; assembly: GCA_026119855.1. Taxonomy (NCBI): domain Eukaryota; kingdom Viridiplantae; phylum Streptophyta; class Magnoliopsida; order Asterales; family Campanulaceae; genus Campanula; species Campanula takesimana. Next base: position 47,932 of record JAOWBW010001461.1, read on the forward strand.
TCCAATTCTTGCCAGGAAAAGGAAAACCAGAGTCGGCGGCAGACTTGGCCACGCGGCCACAATTGTCCTCGGCCACGCGGCCACAATTGCTCTTAGCCAGGCGGCCGACTTTGCCTTGGCCACGCGGCCACTCTTGCCCCCATGCAGAAATCGCAGATCGTTACTCCCACTCCGCAACGGATCCATGCAAACAACGTACCTGTCCCTCCCCGAGGCTCATGCATTGTATAAAAATTAGGAGCATTGTAAAATAATTAGTTTGTACAGATAGATTGTCACAAAATCATTCTCATTTTAGTTCATAAATATATTTACATGCATGTTAAATGTTTGTCCGGTACATATTTGTCTCTACTAGCTAACAGTGTAGGAAATAAAGATGGAAAGATGGGTCCCGCCTAATCAGATTCCCCCTCCGTGGTGTCTCCACGCCGCGCTAAAGCTCGAGAGCTACCGGCACCTGAACTCCGACCCTGGACCGCCCGTCCACTGGTGTGAGAAGAACCCGACCCGTTCGGAGACCGCTCACGACGCTGGGGCGACGCAACGTCGTCCCTCTGACAAGTACATGAATGGTACGCCTCCCTCAGTAAGCGCATCAACACGTTCTCCCGCCGAGCTGAACGGATATATGCCTCCCGAGTCACCTGAAAGAGGCCCAAAGGCAGAGATTGTGATACAGAAAGAAATAAGTGTGTGCGAACATGACTAATATAAAGCACAAAGCCGTACCCCAGCATCGGGCGGAGGAATGAATGTCTCCTCAACAACATCTGCGGCCGTCGGCTCCAAGCTAATCTCCACCTCCCGGCCACCTCTCATCACCCTCACGCTACTCGAACGGGGAGGCATGTCCACCAAAGGCCGACTCCGACCAATATACCGGGCCGAGCTCGATCCCTCTCCCGATAACATCCTAGGCCGAACCTGGGGGCTGATCAACCGAGTCCGCACATAGCCGGCGTAGTCGTCACTCCCCCTGTAATGCTCTGCCGGAGTGGGAGCCAAGAAAGTTGCCAACCTCGCAGGACGGAGTATATCTCGAGGAGGGTCATAAGGAGCCCACGGTAACGCACCAGCCCTATGCTGACGAACCACCCTTTCTCCGAGATACATGGCCTCCCCGGTGAGACCCAAAGCAGAACCCTAGAAGCGGTCAACTCCACTACATAGGGACCCACCGAAGCCTCATTAGCCGGACTCTATAGGTAAAACCTGACCCCGACAGGCTCAGACATCGCAAAAGCCCTCCTCAGATCGGCGGCATCCACCGTCTTCCTATCCCGGTTTCTACGGGGAGGAGCCCTATTGCTCTTGCACCAGTACGACATGACAGGGATGACCTTGTTGGCACGCATCACCAACTGAAAAGGGGCGACACCAAAGATCTCGTATACCCAAGCCTGTGCATACAATGAAAGAGACATTTCAGACCAAAAGATAGAGCAGAAATCTCAACAAGTGAAAAGAAGGGTAGTCAAGAGCATACCTCAAAGGCGAACTGAAACCCGTCAAAGGCCGACGAGCTAGCCCTCGAGCAATGGTCCAATGCCCGGTAAATCTCAGCCAAACCGGCTCCACCCCAAGAAATCCCACCGACTTGGTCCAAGTCCACAAAAGCCCCTAGCAGTGAGTACCTGCAGACAGTAAAGTAGCCCCACTGGGAAACAAGATCTCTGAAAAGCTGTACCATAAGAACAGCCGGACCAAGCAATCCAAGTCATACTCTCCCCTACCGAAGGCCTCAATAGCTATCTCCACCAAACGGTTCACCTTCCCGGCCTCCGCTCCATAACCCTTGACACCTCCTCCCTGGTCGGTGTCAACCCCCAACAGAGCCTGCCTATAGTCCCGCCGCTCCGCCAAGCTCTCATCAAAAGGCAAAGGGGTAGCAGTGAACCTCAACCCCGTGATGGCCGCAAAATCCGTCGGCGTGATGGTAATCTCTCCCCAACTAAAGTAAAAAGTATGGGTGGTGTCCCACCAACTCCCTGCACACCTCTATCACCGCCGCCACCTTCAGAGTGCCCCCAACCGTGCGGACACTATCAAAGAATGGGCCAAACCCCATAGCCTCAATCCGAGCACGCAAACCGCCCGGTCCCTCCGGCAGAGACGCCCACAGTTTGCCCACAATCACTGTGGACCCACGAGCCTTGATCCTCTGTAGGTAAACACAGCACAGGTATGTTACACTCCTAGCAATTTACATTTCTAATAATCTACATTTCTAGCAAATTACGATTCTAGCAATATATATTTTGTACAAAAGTGCGAAAAATGTGAAAATGAGAGGAGCGAAAATTTGAAATTTACCTCTCGTGTCTCCGGAAGGCCCATCGACCAGTGACGCTCCGAGTTCGATGTAGAAATCGTAGTCTTGATCAAATATTGACCGAAGAAGGCCGTCGCGAAAGTTCCGAGTCGCTGCTCGTGGTCTCAAACTGCCCCGTGGTATCAAGGGCCCTGCTTCAAAACCCGCTCCTGGGTCAGCCCCTACATTTCCCTCACCTTGAGGATCGCCATGCCACTGTTCTTGTTCTTGTTGTGGAGGCACATATCCACCTTGGCCCAAAAAATCCCTAAACAAGGCTTCGTTAATCCAATCCGCCATGTTATCCAAAGTATTCAAAGTAAAATCCTCAAAAAATTATCGGATCCAAGCCTTCTCTCTCTAAAGCTCGAATTCTCTCTTTCTAACTCAACAATGGTGGAAGGAAGAAGAAGGAAGAAGAAAAGAAGGAGAAGAGGGAGGGTTTCTGGCGCTGTGACCAAGAAGTCAGCCCGACGGCGACCTTGGCCACGCGGCCACTTCTGCCCTCACAATCCCAGCCGTCAGATCAGCGATCCACGTGAAGGAGATCTGACCACTCAGCGTCCTTGGCCACGCGGCCACTATTGCAATTCAGTGACCTTGGCCACGCGGCCAACCTTGTCCTTTCAGACAAAATCTCATTTTTACCCCTAATCTTTTTCTCTTTGTTCATTTTAGGCGCCCCTAGCCTATTTTGACCTTGAAATTTTGACCTTAAAATTTCCATTTTCTTTCCCATCTTCACCGCGATGGTCGGAACCCGTCCGTTTCTACCTCGTGTGTGCCCCAAATATTTGCTTAGGATTCACATGATTGCAGAGACTCGTGCGCCTCTATGTCATGCGTATCCTAGATCGATCGTGATTGGCAGAGAACCGTTCGTCTCTAATTGCGAAAGATCCAGCATCTATTATTTTAGCGCGATCGGCAGGAACCCGTCTGTTTCTGATTGCGTTTACCCCGGCAGTTACCACTTCCACCTTGAGGCCATTTAGACTTCGTAGTCTTTATTGTCTCATTATCCCCCAATATTTGCTTAGGGTTCATAAGATTGTAGAAACCCGTCAGCCTCTACGTCATGTGCATCCTAGAACGATCGCGGCCGTTGCGAAAGTACCAGCATTTATTATTTCCATCTTGGGATTATTTAGACACCGTAGTCTTTATTGTCCCATTATCCCTGTTACCTCCTTTTCCCAAATGACTTCATTGCTTACGAATGTTCGTTCTTCATACAAGATAGTATCTGTAGGATTGTTATCCCCAGCAGGAGTCTGATGTCTCGTTTCCCTAACGAATGTTCAGTCTTCATACAAGATAGGGTCCGTAGGTTTGTTATCCGCAGCAGAAGTTCGATGTCTCGTTTTATCTCCAAAACTCTGAACTACGACCGGCTTGATTCCTCCAAGGATACGTAGGAAATCTGAAAAGGTTCAGCCACCCGACCGACATGGTCATCTCTCATCCCCTGCAGTTGCATTTTCCCCGGCAGATGCATTTTCCCACAGATCAGACTTCTCCCCAGCAGAAGATGTTGCTCCCCACCAGTGGACAATCATTCCTAATTTCCCATCCGATCTGAACTACGTTTGGCTTGATTCCCCTGTGGATACGTAGGTCACCTCTAAGGTTCAGCCGTTCCATCGATCCTTTCATCTGTTTTGAAACTCATGTTCTAGAACGGATCCTTCTTTTATCATCGACCCTCCATTGCCTTGCAAGAAGCGTCGCCGAGGGGCTACTGTTAGTACCCGATCTGAAAATGAGTTTATTAAGGCTTTCCCAAATATACAAGGACTTTATAGGAATTAGAAACCTTGCAAAGACTTGTCTCGGATTCCCAAAATATGTCTCATTATTCTAGAACACCCTAAATATGGTCAAAATATGGTTTCCTTAAACCATACAGAAACCCTAGCTTAGGAATCACGTCAGCCCGCAACCTTGGCCACGCGGCCAACCTTGCTGCGCCTCCGACCTTGGCCACACGGCCAACATTGTCACCGTCTTCAATCATGGCCAGGCGGCCAACCTTGCTCCGGATGATCCTGACCGTCAGATCTTCCCCTCAGTTTACTATATAAACCAATCTCAGCCTATTGGTTAAGGATCCCGATTTTAAGATCTTTAAGTCCGAATTTTAGAGTTCTTAAACATTATTTTGCTCCCTAATTAAGCATTCAAACACTCAAGGAGATCAAGGTTTATTTCTTGCCAACATAGGTAAGTTTTCTAACTTTTTCTTCATGTTCTTGCATCATTTTTAATGTAGATCTTTAATATTCATGTTCTTTCATGTTTATTCATAGTTTCTTCATATGCTTTGCATGTTCATTCATATGTTCATAATATGTTCTTCGCATGTTCTTCGTGTTCATAGATTAAAACCTTATTTATGCTATATTTAGGGTTGTGATCTTCATAATTACATGTTATTTCATAGCCGATGATGATCTAGGGTTCATCAACCCAAGGATGATCTAGGAACTATTTCTAAACCCTAAACTTTAGGCAATTACTCCCATGTTCAATAATCCTCCCATGATGAATGTGATGAATGTTCATTGAGATCTCGTTGATGGCATAGTCATTATTCTAGGATGTGATCATCCTGCATGTTTCTTTCTCCTCCCTCTTCATTATGCATGATCCCTATTCTCTCTCCACATTCTAATTATGTGCGAACTACGCTGATCTGAGCTTCTCACATTGAGAGGAACGTAGGCAATCTTCGGATCCTGTCTAAATCACTAACACACTACATATACCGCATCATGATAGAAAGACCGATCAATTCGGGCAATAGGAGTGATAACGTAAATATTCTTCTCTTGTTGTAATTTGACCCCCGAACCCACTAAAATGCTTTTTTCAAAGTTTTGGCTATAATTAAAACGGCGTGGCGACTCTCATAAATTTTATGTCGTTATGAATATTCCCTTTTGTAAATAAAAATAATCACAAGATACTTCCCATGCGTCGCTTCATCGGAAAGGGGTATTCACAGGCTCCCACTTCTAACACGCCCTTTAAACTAGAGGAATATCTTGGGACTAGTTTTAAAGCATTTCGAGATAATTTCAACATTCTTAAGTGGTGGTCAAAAAGAGTAACAACATTTTCTATACTTTCAAGAAATGCAAAGGAAGTATTTGCATCTCCGGCTTCAACTGTAGTGGTAGAGCAAATATTTAGTATATTGGGAAATACATTGGATCCAACACGTTCAAGGCTCAATGTGGAAAACTTAGAAAATCAAATGTGTGTTGGAGATTCTTATAAGGCGGAAATTCGGGATCAAGAAGAAAAATGGTCTAGTGATGAAGATGCATATTTTGATGGGCCTATAACTATTGAAGATGGTTCACCTTCGGTTAATGAAGGTGAAAATGTACCGTTACCTTGGTTTAGATCGTTAAATTTTAATTTTAATTCAATTGTAATTTAGTATTTAGGATGAGTTAAGGCTCCTAAATGTCCTCCCTTAATTATAAAAGGGCAAGGTTGGTTGTCCCCGTCCATGTAATTTTAAATTAAATTAATAAAATTTTAAGGGCACCGTCCCTTTTTTATCTTCTATTCAATTCAACTATTCAAGTTTCTGTATTTTTTTTATTTTTTTCAAGTTTCTGTAAATTTTTCAACTTTCTGGTTTTTTTTTTCAACTTTCTGTTTTTTTTTTTTTCAAGTTTCTGTTTTTTTTTTTTCAAGTTCTGTTTTTTTTTTCCAATCAGAGACAATGCTAAGCCGACAAAGCAGAAACTCAGAAACATCAAGCCAGAATGGTCTCTACAAGTCAAAGAAGAGATAGAAAAGCTTCTCAGTGTGGGCTTCATCAAAGTTATTGAGTATCCGACATGGCTAGCCAATGTGGTGACAGTCAGAAAGGCTAACGGCAAGGTCCGTGTTTGTGTGGATTTCCGGGATTTGAACAAAGCTTCTCCAAAGGATGACTTTCCACTACCCAACATCGATATGCTCGTCGATTCCACTGCCGCCTACGAGGTCCGCTCATTTGTGGACGGGTTCGCTGGGTATAATCAGATTCTCAGGCCGAGAAGGATCAACACAAGACTGCTTTCACAACACCGTGGGGCACCTTTTGCTACACAGTTATGCCGTTTGGGCTAACGAATGCTGGGGCTACTTATCAAAGGGCCGTGACAAACTTGTTCCATGACATGATTCACAAAGAGATCGAGGTCTACGTGGACGACATGATTATCCACTCGAAAGGGACCGACGGTCAACACTTGATCGATCACCGCAAGTTCTTTGAAAGGCTTCGTCAACACAAGATGAGGCTCAATCCCGCAAAGTGCACTTTTGGGGTTATCCGAGGCAAAGTTCTTGGCTACATGGTTACCGAGAGGGGAATTGAAGCAGATCCCTCAAAAATCAAGGCAATCATTGACATGCCTCCTCCCAAGACACAAAAAGAAATAAAAGGCTTCATGGGCAGACCTCAGTATATCAGTCGATTTGTGCACCAGCTTACTTCCATGTGTGAGCCAATCTTTAAGCTACCCAAGAAGAATGTGGCTCTAGAATAGACCGACGCTTGCAAAGAAGCTTTTGACCAAGTGAAGTATTACTTGACATGCCCTCCAGTCTTGGTTCCACCTCACAAGGAGAAGCCTCTCTTACTTTACCTCACAGTGAATGATGAAGCCCTAGGGGCTATGCTAGCACAAGAGCAACGAGAATCCACATAGGAGAATGCCATATATTTTGTCAGTCGCCGATTTCAAGGAGGCGAAAAGAACTACTCTGTCTTAGAGAAGTCATGTGCAGCACTGGTTTGGGTCACTCAAAAGCTCAAACATTACATGGAAGCCTTTCCGGTCAAGCTACTAGAAGTGGACCCGCTCCGCTACATTTTTTAGAATCCTTTCATGTCAACAAGGATAGCCAAGTGGTACTTCATGCTCGCCGGCTATGATATCACTTACGTCACACTCAAATCCATCAGGGGGAATGTGTTCAGTGATCAGCTTGCTGAATTTCCGTGTGACGAAGTGAAGGGGGAGGACTTACAGTTTCCCGATGAGCACTTGGTTTGCACTACAACCGAGGAAAATAAGTGGCAAATCTTTTTTAATGGCGCCGCCAATAAACATGGTTATGGGATATGAATGTTGCTTGTCGATCCAAAGGACATCTACACTCCAATTGCCATCCGTCTTGAATTCGAAGCTACCAACAACATTGCCGAGTATGAGGCAGGCATAGCGGGGCTAGAAGCGGCCCTAGAAAGAAATGTCACAGATCTAGAAGTATTAGGTGATTCCTTGCTCCTTATCAACCAGACATCGGGTAAATGGAGAATCCAAAACCCGACCCTCCAACAGTATGGTCAACATCTCGAGGAATTGGTTGAACAGTTCCAAGAAATCACGTTCAATTATTTGCCAAGAGACAAGAACCGCTTTGCCGATGCTTTAGCCACCATAGGCTCATTGGTTGAAATGCCCAAAGTAAAAATGGTGAAACCCTTCAAAATTTCAAGAAGGACTAGTCCGGCATACTGCATGAGTATTGAGATCAATGAAGTCCAAGATAACCCCCCATGGTACACGGACATCATGAATTTTCTCAACAGCGGCACCTTTCCCAAGAACAGCAATGGGAAAACTCGAATAGCACTACAAAAACTAGCCGCCAGATATGTATTGATTAGGAACCGAGTCTACAAGAGACATCATCAACGGATCAATCTTTTGTGTGCAAATGAGTCTGAAACTCAAGAAATCATGCACGAAGTCCGCGAAGGTGAGTGCAGACCCCACATGAATGGGATTATGTTAGCCAAGAAGGTACTCCGTATCGGTTACTATTGGACTACCATGGAAAGAGACTGCATCGAGAAAGTCAAGAAATGCGCCAAGTGTCAGTTCCATGCTAATCTGCAACATGCTCCGCCTTCACAACTGTACAACATGACCACACCTTGGCCATTCTCTTGTTGGGGCATAGATATCATCGGAAAAATCCACCCTACGGGAAGAAACGGACAGTCGCTCATTCTAGTGGCCATGGATTATTTCACAAAATGGGTCGAGGCACAAGCTTACCGAGTTCTCAATGCCAAGAAAGTGGCTGAATTCGTGAAGAACAACATCATGTGCCGATACGGTATTCCTCAAGAGATCATCTCCGACAACGGTTCTCACTTCGAGAAAGAAATGGATGCACTTTTGGTTAACTACAAAATCACCAAGCACAAGTCCTCCCCGTACCGCCCCAAGCCAATGGAGCGGTCGAAGCAGCAAATAAAACGATCGAGGTCATCATACGAAAAATGGCCTCAACCGGAAGGGATTAGCCCGAGAAATTACCACTAGCATTGCAGGGCTACCGCACGTCAATACGGTCAGCAACGGGAGAAACTCCGTACTCCTTAGTTTATGGTTCTGTAGCCGTACTCCCAGTCGAACTCGAGGTTCCCTCTCTACGGGTCTTACTCGAGAACCAAGTCAACAAGGTCGATTGGATGCAAAGTTGATACGAACAACTAGCCTTACTCAACGAAAAGAGGTTAAGAGCGTTTGAACGCACAAGGGCTTATCAATAAAGAATGGCAAGGGCTTTCAACAAGAAGGTGAAGCCTCGAAATATCAAAGCGGGAGATTTGGTCCTAAGACAACATCCTCCCAATGCCATGAATCCCCTTGGGAAGTGGGGACCTCGATGGATCGTTCCTTACGTGGTCAAGAAGATATTAAGCGGCGGTGCAGTCCGACTCGTAGACTTGGATGGTGATCAATTACCAAAGGAGGTCAACCTCGACAAGCTCAAGAAGTGCTACGCTTAACAAATAAAGACCATTAAAAAAAACACTCGCTAGATTGAAAACCCGCAAGGGCGGCCTAGGCAAAAAAGAAGCCTGCTAGATTGAAAACCCGAAAGGGCGGTCTAGGCAAAAAACAGGGGTGCAAAAAAAATGGTCTTCATTTGTTTGAACTACGGACACCTGAGCCTCTCTAAGAGAGAAACGTAGGCAACCTTCGGGTGCGGTCTAAAACATAAAATTTTACCCAATCATGTCATAACAAAATGCAATTTTTATTCATCTCTCAAATCATTCTTGCCATTACAACGGATATGTTGAGAAATAAAAGACAATAAAACATTAAAAATCCTAACAAGTGGTCTATTAATTGCAATCTTGGGGTACTAGGAAAAATTTAATTTCTTCTTAGCCTTCGAAAGGCCACCCGAACGACTCTCAATCCTACTCTTCTTGGGAGGTCTAGGAATGCTAAGATGAACCGAAACCTTCTGCGCAACAGAACGCCTCCGAGCATAAAAGTCATCCAATTCCAAAAGGGTCGGCTAGAATGTTATTCGAATCAGCAGTAGCTTCCTTATACCTTAAAGCATTGCTAGGCTCAAAATCCTTTCCCAATAGCTCAACCCGAAGAGTGTCTACCCAAGAGATACCACGGCAGAGGGTACCAAACAAATAGTCCAAGTAACTCTCGGGAAGAGAAATACTACCCCGATGAGTAAGGACGGAAGCCCACCGATGACGGTCACCGCCCCAAGCCGATTGGAGCTCTCTCGAAAAGTCCGGGCCCATATACGAGACAGGATGAAGCACCCCACTCCTAGGGAAGGGAATTATCTGCTGACGGCCGAACTACGTCAGAACCCGCTCCGGTTGATAAAACGAAGAATCCCTAAGGCCAGGAAGGACCACATGTCCAAAACCCAAAGTCCACTCCACAAAAGGACGAAGACCCCAAGAGGGAGGACACCACTCAATGTCAGCCGATACCTGAGATTCAATGAACTTCTTCCAACCGTCTTCAGACAAATCCCGAATCAGCAATTTCTCATGTGAACAACAAAAGGAAACAAGTCACCCTCCGAAGAATAAACCCTGAAATGTTCCCGGAGCCATATGGTCAGAAGCAAGGGGCTTCCCCGACACATCTCACCCATTCGATGCAACTCATCAAGGACGTGCAGGGTATCCCCCACTATAAGAAGGATTATACTAAATTGTTGCTCCTTGGCCTGCAAGATAATCTCAGCCAACTGCGCATCCGCCGTCCCGAATGGGGTCACGAAAAGAACCTCGCTGAAAAGACAAGTTGCCATGGCATTCCTCTTGAGAGACTGGACAGCCATATCCTCCGAATGCAAGCTGAAAAACATCGGCAGCTCGGTTATATCTACCATGGTACCATGCAACATCTTCTTCACATCTCCGATAGGGAGGTTCAGCAAGTCGAACCAAGAATCGATCACACCTCTATGGTATTTGGGGACAGCGATATGACCCGCCAACGGCATACCGAGAATGGCACCAAAATCATCAACAGTCGGTACCATTTCATTCACCAAAAAGTTGAAAGTGTGACTGTCACAATCCCAAAAGGCTGCGGCAGCCTTCAATAAGTCCCAATCCGGCGTTAAGGTCCAAAGCGTGAAAAGAATTCGGAACCCAAAATCCTTCACAAAAGCCTTCTTGGGTGGGTCTTGAAAGAGTAAAAAAAGGTTGCTAAATCCTTCTCATACTTACCAACAACCTTGGTATCAAGAACAAAAGAATTGAAAGCCATGGAAAGTGTGGATAGCAAGCAAAATTGAGCAAGAAAAGAGCTGTTGGAAGAATGTGTTCGAACAGAGGCTGATATTATAGCTGTTAAGAATCTTTTGGCCAGCAAATGTCAAGCCCCAAAATTCGCTCCCCAGAAGCGCGCGCCTCCCGCCACCCACTTGGGAAGCGCGCGTGTCTCAAAGCCATCAGTCGAGGCGCCCGCCTCCCGCCTCAGGAATGCCTCAACCGACCCATGTCAAGAGAAGAAATCATGCAGGAACAAAAGTCCAGACACTCCCAAAATCAACAGGCCTAGAATTCTTCATCAAAGCCACAACGATCTCTGCTCTCGAACATACAGTTGGGCACGCGTTAATTTGGTTCGCCCCTAAGGCATGTCTGAATCAAAGTAAGATAGAAACTCCCACTAAAAGTAGGTTGTGTCTCTCTCTCTCGATTACAAAAGTCAAGGTCGATCTCGGCTTTTCCTCTCAAAAGAGAATATAGAATAAGTGGTCCGCAGCTAACTTTGCCCGCACCCCACAAAAGTCAACTGCAAACGCTACTCCAGGCAGCATACATCAAAATATAGCTTCAAAAACAGCAAATTTGGTCCGCGGTGAACCACTGAAATCACCACCTCATCAGCAGAATCTACTCAACAAATTCACATTCATCTCTAGTCCCCTACACGGACTCTAAACCAGCAGGCAGACTTTCGAGTCCCTCTACATCAGTAGGCAGACTTTCAAGTCCCTCTACATCAGCAGGCAGACTTTCGAGTCCCTCTACATCAGCAGGCAGACTCCTGAGTCCCTCTACATCAGCAGGCAGACTTTCGAGTCCCTCTACATCAGCAAGCAGACTTTTGAGTCCCTCTACATCACCAGGAAGACTTTCGAATCCCTTTACATCAGCAAGAAGACTTTCGAGTCCCTCTACATCTGCAGGCAGACTTTCGAGTCCCTCTACATCGGCAGGCAGACTTTTGAGTCCCTCTACATCGGCAGGCAGACTCTCGAGTCCCTCCAAATCAGTAGGCAGACTTTCGAGTCCCTCTACATCGGCAAACAGACTCTCGAGTCCCTCCAAATCAGCAGGCAGACTTTCGAGTCCCTCTAAATCAGCAGGCAGACTTTTGAGTCCCCCTACATCAGCAGGCAGACTCTCGAGTCCCTCCAGTCCCTTATACGGACTTTAAATATTGGCCACGGTGGGCCGATTTCTATCACCGCACCCCTACTATCAGCAAAAGTCGCTCACACAGGGAGCGCACTCCTATCTCTCGTAATTTCAAGATTCTTGTTTTCATCGAGCCTTTGTTTTTTTCCTGGTGATCTCTTCGGTGGATGTTTTGTTCTTTCGTCGATGCATTTTGCTTTGCAATCCACGTCGCCGAGGGGATCTGTAGACACCCCGCCTTGGACCGCTCACCGCGATTGCACATCTGATCTTGTGTTTCTCCCTTTTTTATGTGTTTTCGTTAGTTTCCATTACTTCCGTTAAGTTCTTGACTGACTTCGTTAAGTTCAAGGACCAAACTGAATAATAATGCTGACTTTCTAGTCCATTCTGTCTTTTTTTGCCATCTCCAAGGCGCACGCTTTCACCCTTTGGGGCCAGAGGCGCGCGACCTGGGCGTCAGTTACAGATTTCTGTCCTAGAATCCCTCCCTTGCTCCTTTTAACAGGATTTTCCCAGGAAACTGATCTTTGCGACTTGGTTTTGGCACCAAAAACACTTCTCTTTTACCTATAAAAACCCCTCTAATTCACCATTGAAAAGGAAGAAGATTTTAATCACTAAGCAAAAACTCTACACAAATACTTACAAGATATTTCTCAAGAACCTCTTGAACAAGTCTTTGAAGTTCTTTGAAGTATAGGTAAAAAGACTACTCTTTTCTCTCCTCTTCTACTTCATCTCTCCTCTCTTTATTTTACTTTAATCAAAAGTGCAATCACCCAAATACTTTGGGACATGACACCAAAGACTACTTCACGTCATTGAAGCTAGTCACAGAGTCATCTCCCTACATTCCAAAACTCCTTTTAAACCCCCCCCCCCTTTATCATCAAGAACAAGAAGAACATTTCATCATTTATGTAGACTTTGATCAAGCAAGACAGACATTAGTCGGGCGAGATGGGTGTTTAAGTACTTCCCATCTCGTAACCTAACCCCCGAACCTCATAACAAGAATCTCTGTTTTCGTAATCAAACTTAGGCTATAAATATTAGGTTTTTCTTATGTTCCTCTAAAACATAGGTGGCGACTCTACAAATCTAAAACAAGTTAGACATCCTAGGATCCTTCCGCGCTCTAGCCAAGCGGTGGGCCCTCCCGGGGTATCTACACTTTCATATAGCAACGCGCATAACAAAGGTATAATTAATCCAATTAATTAATGAACGGATACTATGTGAATATAATTATGAATTTGAGATTTCATAGAGTACTACTCTAGGTATAATACATATTGAATGATGAATTCTTTCATAGAGTCGAACTCTACTAAGAATACATTACTTCATAGAATCCAATTTCATGAACAATACATATTTTACAATGCATTTCAAGGTCTGAAAAACACGAATTCAGAAATCTGCACTGCACGCGAACTGCACGAAAAATCTGCACAAAATTCTGGACTATACGTCCGATGCACGTAATCTTCACGAAAATTCTGGATGAAATTTCTGCACGAAAACGTGTATGCGAACCGCACGAACGCAATTTATCAAATCTTGATCCTTTAAGGAATTAACTATTTATGATAATCAAATTATCATAAACATCAAACCCTAAGAACAAACAATTTGTTTTTCAAGATCAAGAATCATCAATTCAATAATCATATTAAAGAGATTGATGATACGATAAATAGATTAATCATATTAATCATGCATCTTGAAAACCTTATTCATAATCATACTATATCACATATAATTGTTTCTCTAAACAATTCACATAAATCTCTTATTCTAAATTCACATCATGCTAGATCTTATAATCAAATCATATATTTAACATGATAATATTAAAATAACCATACATGAACAGAGCTCTGATGCCACTGTTGGGTTTTGAGGGTCCTACGCGCAGCAGAAACGGCAACATAAAATCAAAAAAACCCTAGAGCCCATGGATCCATTCATGATGATTAAATTAATAGGAAGATGGATTTAGAATACTAACCGTTGTTGTGCGTTTAAAATTTTCGGATCTACAAATCTTCAAGTTTTCAAGCTTTATGATTTGATCTCCTCGTTCTTCGCGTTCTTTGAATCACGATCGCAGGAACACGAACTTGATATGCTAAAGCATCCTTTATGTGTATCCACACATGAACGAATATCTAGAACGATTCTAGATCTGGACTGCTAGATCCCATAGAAACTCTTTTCTATCAAAAGGCTATAGTCAACTTAGCCTTTTTGCAATTCGTTTTTTTGTGTGTGCCTCCATAAGATTATATTAAGTTGGCAATGAGATCAAAACCATTTGATAACATAAATCATGAGCGTACTCTAGCAAGCCATCATGAGTACCCAAATAATATAACTTGTCAAAGTTCGTGAATCCTTTATAGAACATATCACAATACTTTTATCCACGATGTCATTGAACGTAAGTAATGGTCCATAGTCAACTTACAATGCTCAATACTTTTCTCGATTCCGAATACATCGATAATACAAATGACATTGATTATATCAATTCATTCGAGCACGGCCATGCATTTCATCAACACTATTCATCGAGGGGCCCAAGCTTGACATCTCTCACGAAGAGAGACAAATTCTATTTTAACTTATTACACTTCCCTACATAACTTCGATCATGCCAATCATATCCTTTATAATTACTTGGTTAAGAGTAACGTTTGAATATGTCAAACATGATCTCCATTATGTGGAAGATCATAATAATCTCAAGTTTAAGGATTCTAATGATAAGACTATCATGAGATTTAATTATGACATTTGACCATGACATAAATCTCTTAAGTGTGTCAAGTCCAGTATATATTCACAAACATATACCCATAAGATTAATTTGTATCACATACACATAATCATCACATGATAATCTAATTAAACTTATACTAGTTCTTCATAAGTACTAGGGACGTAGATTATTATAACAAAACATGTAACAACAAATAATGATCTAAAACATCTCTTTATATAATGAATAAATTTTAACAAAATAATGTTCAAATAACGTGCCTAGGGTATATATACCAACAATAGCTACAATTCCGGGCTATGCAATGCTCTGTTTTAAATTCCCAATCTACCAAATAAAAGAGCTACACCGAATTTTTAACTGATTTCTTTGGCTTGGGCTCGATAAGACAAATGGTATTCACTGGGTTGCTTGGAATAAGCTATGTCTTCCAAAAATTCTAGATAGCTTGGGTCTTCGGCACATGGGAGCTCTCAATCAAACTTGACTAGCAAAAACTGCTTGGAAAATCTTCACACAACCAACTCTCTTCTTAGCTCCACTCTGAAAGCCAAATACTTTCCAAGAACTAGTTTTTTTTATTATAAGATTTCCACCAATGCTTCGTGGGGTTGGAGAAGCTTATCTTGGGGGAAAGAACTTCTTGCTTCAAATTTAGTCTTGGTTGTTAAAAATGGTGAAAAAAAATCAAAGCTTTGACTTCTTCCTGGATCGCTAACCACTACACTTATACACCACCTCTTTCCATCATAATGAGCCTTCCAAATCTCTTGGTCTCGGATCTTTTCAATCCCACAACAAAAGTTTGGCGATCTAAGCTATTAAAAACCTTATTTCCCCCTTACATTGTTGATTATATCCTCTCTATACACATCCCCAGATCAGGAGAAGATAAACTCTTTTGGCACCTTACAAAAGATGGAGCCTTTTCAGTTAGGACTGGTTACTTCTTAGCACTCTCTTTACACAAAGGCACCGAAGCCATTATCAAATCTAGAGTAACCTTGAACCATTCTAAGACTGGAGCACCCTTTGGAATTTACCTCTTGAACCAAAATCAGATATTTTTCTTGGCGAGTACTCAACCATACCCTCCCCACTTAAAAATCCCCCATGACCAGGAAATGTACTATGATACCTTTTTGTAATCGATGCGGTGCTCTGGAAGAGTCAGAAATTCATATATTCCTCACTTGTCGCCTTACAAAGCTAGTATGGAACCTCTCACCTCATATTATTCTGATACCTGAACCCAACTCACCCTTTCAAACTCTCCTAGACTAGTTTATCTCATGGACAACCAAAACAACCCCCTCCATAGACGTAAGTTTTGCTCTACATGTTTTTTAGGAAATCTGGATAAACTGCAACAACATCATCTTTAAAAAAACGGGTATCCAATCATAGATTATACAATCCCTCTTGCAAACCTCCGAAAAACAAAAACATCCCCCACAACTCAAAACCAAAGAACTATTCCTAGAGCCTCTACCCCTCTTCGACCGAAATGGTAATTTCACAGCAAACATTGAAATCTCTCAGAGTCTTGATTCATGGAATGGAAAGACTCTCAAGGAATACCTCAACAAATTAAATCACAACAATATTCAAATCCTTATTACGGATGGATCATGGAAGCAAAATGCTAGATGGGCTGGATTAGGATGGGAGCTATAGGACCCTATCAATAATATAGTCGCTTCCGAAAGTATCTTTTGCAAAGCCATAACTAGTACGCTAGCGAAAGCTATTTTAAAAGGTCTTGAGTAGGCGGTTCAAAACAATCATACAAACCTCCTCATACTCATAGACTCGACAAAAACAAGGGACTTCACCAAAGACCCAACACGTAAAGACATGCCCACAAAATCTATCATCTCGGATATTAAACTTCTCATTCTCAAATGTAAAAAGTTTTTTTATTAGCAAAGTAGATAGGGAAGTAGTTAAATTAGTGCATAATAATGCGCAATTTGCTCGAACGATGTATCACCATTTCATAGTCACTGAGCCTACTTTCTTAATAAGATAAATATATAAGTTTGATTTAAAAAAACTATAATAAAGGTTCCAATGTTTTAACTAAAGGTTTCATGCTTGATAAAATTTATATTTACTGTTAATTACTCCCTTCATTTCATAATACATGTGGTTTTAGACTTCATCACACATATTAAGAAATGCAATTAATACATACTCCCTCCATCCCACCCAAATTAGGATTTTTGGGTTGGGCACGGGGATCAAGAAAAAAGTGTTAGCGGAGTAGGTGTTATGAGTATGAAAAGTGAAGTATGAGAAAGAAAGTGGGGTAGAGAATAATAAGTGGTATGTTGTTGTGAGTGTGAATGTGGGTCCCATTAAATAAAATCCTTTCATTTTTGGGTTGTCCTAATTCGAATGAGAGAAAAAATAAAAAAATTGTCTTAATTCGAGTGAGACGGATGGAGTATTAAAAAGACTTATTTACCAAAGAATCCAATTACCTATTACCCAGACAATTAAATGTTTATATAAGAGATAGTTCACAACCGATGAATATGAGTGTATAAATGGTAAATAGGAGCAAATATTTATTTATTTATTTTTACGATGTCCACGCCAGAAGGCGGTGAGAAGAGGGATCGAACCCTAGCGCTCATCGAGGGTGAGGCTTGGCTTTACCACTGGGCCACTCCTTTGGGGACAAGAGTAATATTTCTTGGTAATAGTAAAATATCAAGTATTTTAAAACAAAAATTAACTTATAAAACGGCATGTATTATGAAACGGAGGGACTAATTAATTGAATCATATCTATAGAATTTACTCATTTAACACCTCAACTTCATTTTGCTATCAATTTAACCCGTCATGACATTTATTATGTACTTTACAAATTGAATTTGATATTCTCCGATCAAGTGAATGACAGAATTTGCTTAAAAAGTAGTAGTAGATGTAGAAGTATGTAAGGACACTTTTTAGACACAAGTGAGTAATTTGATCTTGGGTGTTGTTATACACACCCGTAAAACTTATGAATACACTCGTAACTGTGCATTAAAATGTTGTACCATCCAAAATTTCAAGCATACTACGGGTGTATTCATAAATTTTACGGGTGTATAACAACAGCTTTGATCTTCTCTCTCCATGCTAGTGTTCTGGACCACAACACCTGCTCTCAGAAAGAATGTTGCACTTGTTTCCATCGAAATTGAAAGCTGTGTTTAGATTTTTGTGTTATCTCATTTTCTTAATAATTGACCACTTTTCTATTTTTCACATAAATAAGGAAATTGACATTTAAACTCCTCTAAATTCTAATGAGGCGGTCTCCTATGCGGCGGTTGCACCGTGCGACAGGAGCCGACCTCCCTCTTTTTTCTTTTTTTTCTTTCTTTTTTTTTTTTTTGCCGCACCCAACCTTTTTTTCCTCCCAACAAAAGTAACACTTATTATAACGAAATGTAACATTTTTTCCTTTTCAAATGTAACACTTTTTTTTTTCAAAATGTACCACAATTTTGCTGCAATAGATTAAAGATAACATAAAGATTGACAACTAAACCAATGTCACACTTTTTATAAAGAAATGTAACTCTTTTTTTCAAATGCAACATTTTTTTAAAAAAATGTACCACAATTCTGCTGCAATAGATTAAGACAACATAAAGATTGACAACTAAAACTAATGTCACACTTTTTATAAAAGAATGTAACACTCTTTTTTTCAAATGTAACATTTTTTTTTCAAAATTAACATAAGATTAACAAACTAAACTAATGTTACATTTTATAAAAAATGAACGTAACATTTTTTTCCTCAATTGTAACAGATTATATTCTTAAATGTAACATTATATCTGAAATGTAACAATTTTTTATTGAGAAATTAATAATTGAAATGCAACTCAATTATATATATATGAATTTTTACTCTTTTATTAAAGAAGAAAAGTAACATTTACCAAATAAAAATGTTACATTCATCTATATAGAAAATTATAATTATATATTCACTTCAAAATATTACTTTTTCTAACCACAAAAACTATCAAACAATTTAAATTTTCTTGTAAAATTGCTGTTACATTTGACTATGGAAATTGTTACTTTTTAAAAATGAAATTGTAACTTTTATCAGAACAGAGTGTTACATCTTAACTGATGAGCAGCTCAAACTTTTTCTGTGTAAAAAAATATGTTTTTTAAAAAAAAAACTCAAACCATATCATGACCTATGTAGTTTTATTCGTCTCGTCGAGACGAACACAACGGTATTTTTTATTTTTTTTCTGAGTTATAAATCTCAATATATAGCATTTTAAAGTTATTGGGTTTTTTTTTTTTTTTTTTAAGGGAAGACACGTGTGGCGATCTGGGAAGAAGGGAGGGCTGGATCCAACGGTCAGATGTAGCGGAGCAGTAGGGCGCGAGAAGCAGCGGAGCAGAGCACCCTTGCCGCACGCCATACACTTGCCGCACGCGAGACTTTGTCCATTCTAATACATACATTATGTACCAGTGGCTAGACGTGTCCAAAAACCAACCGGAACCGGCTAACCGGCGGTTTTCTAACCGGTCAAAACCGGCCAAAATCGGCCAACCGGCTAACCGGCCAACCGTTTCGGATGTGAACCGTATATGGCCGGTCCGGTTAAGGTTAAGGTTTCTGGTAAACCGGCCAACCGTCGGTTGAGTAACCGGTTGAACCGGCGGTTATAACCGGCGGTTGGACCTGCGGTTAAACCGACTGACACACCTATTTTCTAATAATGACAGAGTGGCCCCTCCCAACGGCTAGTTGACCAAAAAGGTCCAAAACGGCTAGTTTTGACTTATAGCCGTTAGTTTTCTAACAAAAAACGGCTACAATGCAAAAAATTAAAAAAAAAAAAAAAAAAAAAAAAATCAGTTTTTGAAACTATAAATATCCCCTCCCTCCTCCCATTTTTTTTTCCACAACTCTACCTTACTTCTCTCCATATTTCTCTCTCTAATCTTCAAAGACTCCAGTTAATTTTAGATTTCAGTTAGTTTCTAGTCAGTTATTTAACAAATTCCAGTTAGTTTTGAAATTCCTGTTAGTTATTTAACGAATTCCAGTCATTTTTTAACGGTTGCAGTTAGTTTATCAGTTTTCAGTTAATTTTTTCAGATTTCCAGTCAGATTTTTAACTGTTGCAGTTAGTTTATCAGTTTTCAGTTAATTTTTTTCAGATTTCCAGTCTGTTTTTAATGGTTCCAGTCAGTTTCTTGGTTTCCAGTCAGTTTATTCCAGTTTCCAGTCAGTTTTTTTGACATTTTCCAGTTAAATTTCCACATTTCAGTTAGTTTTCCAGATTTCAGTTAAAAAAAAATGTCTTCATCTCGAAATGTTGGCAAGTCTCATGTTGATTCTACCTCCCAAAACCAAGATTTTGATGTTTTTTTAGGAACCCTTTGTCGAAAATCAAAATGAGCAACAACATGATGAAGAAAATGTTGTGGAAAGTCAAAGTGGTAGAGGCGGCCGAGGCCGAGGCTGAGCTCGTGAGGAGGGAAGAGGTGGTCGGAGTCGCGGACAAGCACAACAACGTCAACCACGAGAATCTAGATCCGACATTTTTGCGATCCATTTCCAAAAAATACAAATTGACCCCGAAGACCATATCAATTTCAAAGCGCAATGCAACTATTGTCCAAAATGGTACGGCTTTAAAAAAGGTGGAGGGTATGGGTCAATGAACGCGCACATGTCATCAAAACATCCCGACAAACTTGGGATTGAGGGCGATCAATCTCAATTACAATTCAATCCAATTGCTCAAGGCCAAGGTACGTCTTCGATATTATTTAAATTTAATAATATCTTTTATAGGAAAGAGTTGGCCAAATTTGTGTGTGTTAAAGAGCTTCCTTTTAATTTTGCGGATGATGATTTTTTTCAAAATTTTATTAGACTTTCTTTAAATCCATCCAGTCATAAAGTGCCACGGTCGACTCTAGTACGCAATATTAAAATGGTGGTGTCGGAATATAAAAATTAATTGAGGATTTAGCAAAATTAAATCATAGAGTTTCAATTTGTGCCGATGGTTGGAGTGATCATTGGCTTAGACATAGTTATTTGGGTGTTACATGCCATTGGATAGATAATTCATGGACTATCCAAAAAAGATTAATTGCATATGATAGTTTTGAACCACCCCATTCCGCGGAAAATATTTGTAGAAAGTTGCACGGCGTTTTGGGTATAAAGAGCTTCTCATGGAATTTTTTCTTCATTTGGGTACGGACATCCCTTTTTTTGCTTATCATTCGAACGCTTGCATTAATTTATGTCAATTATTAAAGATTTTCTTTACCGCTACCGAGGCTTTGTCGGGAGTTTATTATCCAGCTTCTTTTTTGGTACTTGAGCAATGTGTTGCAATTGTTCGAAGTTTTAACATGCTAGCAAGTTGCGACGTTTTGGGCCCAAGCATTATTGAAATGAGGGTAAAGTGGCTAAAATATTTTGATACTATTCCGTCTCTATTTTTGGTTGCAAAATTATTCGATCCCCGTGTTACATTGGACAACCTAGAGGCGATAGTAAAGTTTTATTATGAGAATTTATACCCAAATGGGGACGGAGTACATGAAAGCCCGGCGATTATTGTTCAAAATACAAAACAAGATTTGGTGACTCTTTATAATGAGTATAATGCAAAGTATGGAAATCCTTCTCAACAACAACAAGAACCCTCATATGCTAATCAAGATATTGCTACACAAGAAGATGGTGGGCTCACTTTCAATCCATATGGATTTTTTGACGACTTGTTTTCCTCAAAACGTCCTAGAATGGCTTCTTCTTCTTCTTCTTCTACCATTCCTTACGAGTTGGAATTATATTTCAACTCCAATTTTGATTATGTACAAAACACTTCAAATCCAACTAAATTTGACGTTTTGAGGTGGTGGGCACAAAGGCATGAAAGTTATCCCATACTCTCTTAATTGCAAAAGAAGTCTTAGCCTCTCCCGCTTCAACGGTGGCGGTCGAATCGGCATTTAGCGTGGGAGGAAATGTTTTGGATCCAAGACATTCCCAACTAACGGTTGATAATTTGGAAAATCAACTCTTACTTGGTGATTGGATTAGAGCGGAAAAGAGAGAGCAAGATATGCCTTATGAAGAGGATATACAAGATCCACGATATCAATACGACTTGGAAGGGTCTACGAGAAGTTCGGAAGGGGACGGCAATTAGATAGTTTTTATTTTAATTTGATTGTAATAGTTATAGTTTTTATTTTAATTTGATTGTAATAGTTAAGTTGAGGTAAGGTTCCATTATGTTCTCCCTTAATTATAAAAGGGCAAAGTTTGGTTGTCCCCCTCTTTTTGTAATTTAAATTTTAATTAATAAAATTTAAGGGTACTGTCCCTTTTTTTTCCTATAAATTATATTTCTTGAGTTTTTTGACATTTTTCTGTTAAATTTCCAGTTTCCAGTTAGTTTTTAAACGATTCCAGTTAGTTTGTCAGTTTTCAGTCAGTTAATTCCAGTTTTCAGTCAGTTTTTTGACATTTTTCTGTTAAATTTCCAGTCAGTTTTTTGACATTTTTCTGTTAAATTTCCAGATTTCAGTCACTTTTTGGACATTTTTCAGTTTAAAAAAAAAAAAAAAAAAAAAAAAGGAAAAAAGTCAGGCGGTTTAACCGGATGAACCGGTTAACCGCCTAACCTTAACAGTTAGAGCCGGTTAGCCGGGGCGGTTCCGGTTAGTACTTCGCCGACTTCTCAACCGCCGGTTAACCGGCAATGGACACGTCTACCAGTGGCGAAACAACCCTATACTAATAGACTAATGGGTCATCCGACCCTTTTGATTTTTGAGTAGTCATTTTTACCTCTTATTTAAAAAAAGAATGATTTTGTTATTGAAAATATTGTTTTCTTTTTCAGTTTTGACTCCCCTTAAATTTTGGATAAAATAATATACATCATAATTTCAACTCTCTTCCACTAAATTTCTTACATCACCGCAGTTGTGTACATAAATATTTTTAATAATGACTATGAATGAATCTCCGTCCCTCCACCCTCCAAAATTGTCGCAATTTTATGAGGTTAATTTCATTGCCCACCCTTAAAATTTGGCTTATTATCAGCACCCCTCCTCCTGTAGTTATAACTGAAAACAAAAATTGTATAGAGCAAAGATGGACATTGATACTTATCCAAACATAACAGGTGAGCAGCAAAATTAATCCAATGTTTCATCAATTGAGGAAAAAAAAAAAAAAACATATTTCAAATAAACATAAATACTTGTTAATGCAACCGTATGAAAGTACAAGCAAATGCCAATGAATTTTAGGCATAAACCCTTACCTTCTCTTAGCCCCGGGGGGGGGGGGGGGGGGTGGGGGGGTGGTGGTGGTGGTGGTGGTGGTGGTTGGGTTTCAAAATTCAATACCCCCTCCCGTTGTTTAAAAAATAAAATAAAAATACAAGCGAATAAATCAACATATTTAAAACATTAATAATATGCAACACGGAGGAAAAATTATGCAATAAAACATAGTTGACCTTGTGGTTTTATAGTGGTTTTATAGATGGGTAAATATAAAGTCACAAAAAAGTGTCACAAAATGTAGCTTACAAAATGATGTGTCAATTCTATTGGTGTTTTTTATTTAATTAAAGTGTGACGGGTCCACAATCGATTTAACCAATAAAATATCATCACCTCACTTTGTGTCCATCATTTTGTAAAATTCTTGTGCCCCTAGCATTGCCCTTTATAGATATTGGTCGGTGTGCTTGTACAGTTGGACTACATGGGTAAATATAAATTCACAACAAAATCTCACAAAACTTGGCTCACAAAATGATGTGCCCATATTTTATTGGTGCTTTTAATTAGAGTGTGGCGGGTCCACAATCGATGCAACCAATAAAATATCGTCACCTCATTTTGTATCCATCATTTTGTAAACTTCTTATATGCCGCTAGCATTGCCGGACTAAATTTCAGTGCAAATGAAATGCAATTCATTTTATTACTATAAAATACTCCCTCAGTCCCAGAAAGATAGTCTCACTTTGACTTTTACTGGTCAACAAAAATGAACTTTGACCAACCATTGATGACGATCTAATCATTATAATGAAATTCCAAAATTTGTAATTGATAAATTATTAAGTGACTTATCAATAACATTTTTCAGAATTTCATTGTGATCATTAAATTGACACTAATGTTTGGTCAAAGTTTATTTTTGTTGACCATAAAAATTCAAAATAAACTATCTTCCTGGGACACAGGGGGAGTATAACTCACTCATGTTACATGTTAAAATGTTAGTACTATATAGTAGTAAAAGTTATCCCACCGACTTTTGAAAAGAAAGAAAAAAAATGTTATCCCTCCACAATAAAATTTAACTCATATTATTAATCCGTAATACATAATTCAGGTTGCCATACAAAGTGAACTTACAGGCAACGGCACAAATCTGTGATTCCATATGGTTTACATATTTTATTTTAAACTTGAGATAGAAACACACTCCTGAGCTACGATCATGACAGGGAAAACGGGTGCAGGATGAAGCAATCAGTTTGTAAGATGACTGTCTTGTGAAATTATTATTCTTTGTGCAGAAACAAATGAAAGAACATAAACCCAGCATTATTGAAGCTAGAAAAGAAAATATAAATGGGAGGAATGCATGCAGTACAAATAAAGAAAACAATCTTGCCTCTTTCCTCTATACAGAATCTGAAAAAGACCAACCCAGAAAGATCCGCCAATGCACCCTCATCTGCAGCAAGTGAAATAAAGAACACATCAGAGTAGGATAACCAGGTATCATTAGTGATGGCAACGGAACAGGGTAAATGGGAAATCTGTCCTATCTTGATAGGGCGGGAATGGGGATTTTGACTAAATGCAAGCGGGATGGTACTGGGAACACATTTGTATTAGGTGTCTAAATGGAACGGTTTGGGATCGGATGAACCTGACCCAAACAAGACCCATCGCCATCTTTTCTTTTCCACCAAAGAAATTGGTTCCACCGCCCATCCCTGAAGTTTGGATAAGTATCATTGACCCCCCCCCCCTTCCGGTTTGTTTTCATCTCACTTACCGCATTTTGTCAACTTTATTTAAATGAAATGAATATTTAAACCCCCCTAAATCTCCTTAATGCAAACTCCAAATATTAAATTAGTCACTTAAAAAATACTCGTCTAAATCTCAGGGGTGGGCAGTGGAATTAACCCCTGAAGATTTTCATCTGACCAGTTGATGTAGAATACGTACCAGTTCCCTCCAAAGAATGAATGTCGCTTAGTCAGGGTAGATGCTCAAAGCAGCTACAACTGATCCTGTTGTCTCTAGAGTTGATGCTACATCTGGACAATCTTTCCAAGATGTAGTCATCTTTAAAGACGGATACATCCAACTTTTAACTGAATCCACGAAGGAGTTTGGATCCAAGTTCAAGACAGCTTCCCAGTCCACTTGCAGGCCTTCAGGTATGCTCCCAGTGTACTCCATGTTAGCAGCAAGGAGTAATCCAAGCATCACTATAAACCCAATTGCTGCAGTGCCTCGGGAAAGCGGCATAAAATTATACCTGCAAAGCGTTTTTACTCTCAGTTGTTACACTGAAATGCTGCAAAAATGAGTACTGAATGGGATGTATATTAAGAGTCATATCGTTTTACCAATAATACGTCATCCTCAATATTCCATCTCTGACATTTTCGAGAACGTCAAAATCAGTTGACCCGTAAGTTTCACCACAATATGCTTTACATATTGCCTGTAAAACAATAGTTAAAAACATTTAAAAATGAGATATAATCCAGCTATTTTTACGTTCACATCGGCATAGGTTCTCAACTTCTAACCAATGTTTAAACCAACAAGAAGGGCAATGGAGGAAAAACTCAAAACAGCACATGCTTAAGACAAAAAGGGAAGGAAAAAAAAAAGAACAGGAGTTGGAGTTCATTTTCAGCATAAGATAGAGGCAAATCACAACAGAAGTCGCATCGATGTGAGTCAAACCGAACAAAGGGAATAAAAGTACACCTTGAAATTTGGGAACCTGATAATATCTCAAATTCATTATCAATTCAACACTAATGGTCAAATTATTTGTAAAACTGATGAACTATTTTCTTGATTGATACTTGATAGCAAAGATGACATCATAATATTGTGCCGTCATTGGCTTCAAGAAAGCATATCATTGCAATATGAAATTTGTTTGCATATTCATTTTGGGACGGAGGGAGTAGAAAACAAGAAAGCCTAGAGAAAACACAAAGAAGAACATACTCCCTCCGTCTCATTTATTTTGGCCACTTTCCATTTTTAAGGGTCAACTCTAGTAAACTTTGACCAATCGTTAATGTCAATCTAGTCATTGTAACAAAATTATAAAAATTGTTATTGTTAAAGAACTTAGTGATTTATTAATGACATTTTTAAAATTTTAATTAGGATGATTAAAATGATACTAATGTTTGGTCAAAGTTTACTAATGTTGACCATCAAAAGTCAAAAGTGGCCAAAAAATATGGGACTGAGGGAGTATATCCTAATGATAATTAAAGGCAAAACACAGGGTCATTAATGTATTTCGTGAGTTAAATTAGATTAATGATTTTCTTACAATCTACTACAACTAAATAAATAGTCTTTGGATAGGATGCTTCACAACTTAGGCCTTGGTTGTGGGCTTTGTAATTTTGGATATTCTAGTTTTGGTCACCAAGTATCTTTCAGCATTTAACAAAAAAGGTAGATTTCAATGCTTAAAATTACAGAATATTGATTCCTTCTCCAACCTCCAAAGATGCTCTGTTTTGTCTTTCCAACCTCCAAAGATGTTCGGTTTTGTCTTCCCAACCACTCGGAGAGCCCAGGTCTCTCTTATGCTGTAAACTAAGAATACTATTTCACGTCTTCAGAAAATGACTAGATATGAAACTTGATCTTGTTTAGGTTTGAAATCATAACTACATTTGAGAGATAAGTTTTGGAAATATCATAATGCGCAGACCTGGGTCATAGAAGATTTTCCATTCTAGATACGCCTACAAACTTCCGGTAGTATGCTGACATTAAATGCTTGGATTTTTTTTAATCATCAGTTATAAAGCCAATTAAGACTCAATGAGTAAATTAAATGTTAGGAAGTGCTTGATAAATTAAAATTCAGGGAAACTTACTTCCCACATTATGGTCATTTCTGAATCAAAGTCCTCCCATCTTGAAGGGGTACATGGTGTCCGAATAGCAAAGTCAAATCCGCATTCTCCCCTGGAAGTATCACGAGACGATTCCAATTAATAAACATACAAGTATGAAAGAAAAATATTTGAGCTGACTACATCAACAACACTTGCAATTACATTTTGCCAAAGAGCTCTAGCTCTAGCAGGATCAAGTAAACGTCTTCATATGGAAGGTCAGGGGTTCAATCCTCACCAATTTCAAATGATAGATTTTACTCTTCAGGTGTCACTTTTATAATAGATTAAGCCATTTATTAGTAAAAGAAATCACAATTTAAGAAAATAAAATACATTTTCACTAGTGTGATCCTTGTTCCTTCTAGACGCCTCCTGAAGAAAAAAGTAATTAATAAACGATGTTAGAAATAATCCTCGAAGCCAAATTTAAATCCTATATAAACACTGAACACGTTCATGAAGTTGAAAACCAGTAGAAATTGTAATACGTATAATGGGCAATAGATTGAAGTTCTTACCCCTCAAATGCTGTACTATTGCACCAAGTTGCCACCCAGAAATCCTCACCCACAACTTTATAAAGATCAGAGCAGGATTCAGCACTCGTAATCTGCGAAGTATTTGAACTTCAGTAAGATTGACTTTACAAACAACCAAACAAAGAAACAAAAAAGGAGAAAAGTAACTGTAAAAACGATATAAGTTTGATATTGGCATATGTGCCCAAGGAGATACACAAACCAACAAGAGGAGGGGGAATACACCAATAATACCCCGCTAGCACCGGGGGTGGTTCTAGGAAAAATCATGCAACAAATCTCCTGAGTACTACGTAATCCTACTCCACAGGAACTACCTACTAGACATCGAGGAAGTATTCTTTGCAGAAACAAGGGCAAACTCTGTTTTCATCCACTATACTTTCAAGCATGTAGCTTTTACCATTATACACACACACACACACACACACACACATTTATATAACCCATCACACCACAAAATATGACTGTCATTCCGGCCCCAGAAGTTAACCATTTTGAGCTTTACGCCCAAGTTCAGAGAGAAAACATTCGTGTAATCACTTAGTGTCAGCTTGTGAGGATGGATGTAAATCCTAATGTATATGATAATAGGAGCCCGATTATAACTTGCAATAATGGTGTTGTTACCTCAGAGGCAAAGAATCTTAAAGAAACTAACTTGATACCCCACCCATTTAAAGGAGAGAAAGCAGTTTCTTTACCTACATATAAATGAGGATTTAGTCTAAAGGTAATGAGAAATTGCTGATCTCGGGCTTCTGGCAGAGAATTTGGATCTCTGTAGTTGGATAGGTAATTCTTGAATTCACTTTTACCTTTAAAAGCAGTTTCTGGTTTAGTTGGATAATTTGTCCCAAAAAAAACTACTACCTCTGTCCCTAAATGAGTGTCCAAATTTCATTTTAAGGGACACTGAAAATCTCAACTTTGTGAACAATTTGGTAACAACGATTCATATATAATCTTGTAATCTCCTTTCCAAACCTTTAGTTTTGCACGTATAAAGAAACCGGTGAAAAAAATTTCGAAAAAAAACGTTTAGGGAGAAAGTTATGTTAAAAAAAGACACTCATTTAGGGACAAAGATTTCTTGAAAATGGACACTCATTTAGGGACAGAGGGAGTATCGTTTTTTGAGTTTCTGTTCAATCCTGCGTCTCACTTCCCTAAGGCATCTGCTTGCCTTGTGCATAGGCCTGGGAGATGCTTTTGCACCTTGATGGAAACCTTAGACTCTAAGATCTATAATATTTAATCAGCAATAACATCGAAACGGAATCAACCAAAATCCATTTTCAGTTCTACCTAATCGAGCTCTTACTGTTTTATTGTTTGTAAATCCGTTCATGACCAAATTTCCAGAGATTGAAAGAGCTATGGACTTCAAAGACAAAATCAAAATTGCAAGAAAGACGAAACCCCAAAATAAAACATGCACACTTTGTTTCACATAAATTCTTTTATGCATGCTGTCGGTCTGTGTGCATTACGATACGGCTATTACCTATCCAAGATGTCATGTTTCATAACTTTAACATAGCCATAATCAGGCACACTTATTGCAGATCTTTTGAGAAAATGAATTGCTTCTATCAAATTCAATTAAGTCCATACAATTCCATTTATTTTCTGAAGGTGCACAGATCAAGACAAATTAAACTATAATTCTCTGAATTCTAATTCGAGCAGGAAATATTATAAAAAGTGGTATCCATGGCACCATTTCAAGATAATAATTTGGAGGAAAAAAAACTCCTGAAACAGTAGATTCGTGATATGATCCATCTGAGCACAGTAAAACTCACTTCTTGCAGTTTTCCTTCTTTGGATAAGTCAATGATGCGGTCTGCCTTGTTATACACGCACATCTTTTCCTTTATGACTGCCTTCGCAACATCTAATGTTCTGCAGGATTAACATATAATGAGAACATTTTTACAGAGAGTCTGGATTTACAATAGTTAAGTTTCTGTACCTTTTAAAATTTGGAAAGTAGCGAACAACTTTTGCTTGCCCAAGAATAAGTGGTGTGTGAGATCCAAATCCAGTATTGAACTCTTCACTGCATAGTACAAAAGCCAACACCAGCATCAGTAAAAAAACGTATAGAGAAGCTATTATGTTTCTCTGAGCTTCTAATTTCCATTTACAACTCCACAAATTCTTTCCTTGGCATATAGGCCAAGTAAGGATGCAGCGGCCATTCAAGAGGTCAATGGCTTGAACATGAACATAAGTTTGAATACCGTTAATTAAGGAACATATCTATGATATCAAGATGGTATTATGTGTTCCAACTTCATGTACAAGATTTGCATAATTTGGGTGACAACAGCAAAAGATAACTGTAACTTGGAGAGACTACTAGTACAACTATCCCCAACTGCTCCAAAAAAAAATAGACCCACTTCACAAGTGATTTCTTTTATTTTAATTTTTAAGATTTTAGCTTAACTACTTGTACATCCTTTATACTCCCCCAGTCCCATACTTATCGCAGCTTATTTCTATTTTGGGTGTCCCATTCTTATTGCTACTTACCCAAAATGTTCACTTTTCTCTCTCCTATCCACTAACTTATTTTCTCTTTCCTAGCCACTCACAATACTTACTTTTCCAACATATTTTCTTAATCTCCGTGCATTCCCATTCAGTAGCAATAAGTATGGGAAGGAGGGAGTATTGCACTAATAATTAATCCTCTGGAAATGGAAAAAATTCTTTGGGATTTTTTTTATTTTTTTATTATAGATGGAAAGATTTATACTTTATAGTGAACTCGAAAGAGCTCAGTGCATGACCCTCATCTATGATCATCAAAACAATGCACCCAGGGTTCTGCAGCAGTTAAGATCATCTAAACATACAACTTCATCAATGATGATTATGCGAATATTCATACCCAAGCAATATGAGACGTCACTTATCAGATATGTCCCACTACCTTCCGTCAAAAGGAGAGAAAAGAGTCGGATTATGTAGTCATTCAATAGCCTTTGCCAGCAGAAGCCACATAAAAGAAATTACCTTAACTTGTTAACCCACACAACTGGGTCACAAGGCTCAGATATCTGTCTCCATTTGACTGCCAGTGAATAAATATGACGCCATGACATCACAAGACGCCTTGATGATTTATCTTCCAAAGAGGTAGATGAAGTCGACGTTTCTGAGAAACTACTAGTACTGCAGCCAGCACCACCTCTATTCTGGCTAGTAATAATTCTCTCCTTCCTCCTAGACCTCTTGCCATGCTTTGAAGTGCCTTTAATAGAATGTTTCCATTCTGATTGTATCGAACGCCAAGCCTTTGATACCTTTTGTGCAATCTCAATAGCAGCTAATCCAGCCATACGATGCTGGTATGTGTCAGATTCAAAGCACAATAAGTACATGCAACACGCAAACAGAGTCAAACATAGAGTCAAACATAAATTTCTATTAAAGAGGTCAATATGAATTACCTGACGCTTATTAGGCAGGAAGCCTGGGTAATGATACTGGATTTTTTCGCCGATTCGATCTGCAACTGCCAAAAGTGCAGTCTTCTGCTTTGTAAGAGTAAATTCTTGCTTTCTAAGCTTCCATTTTTTGAGTGAATCACGCAAAGGAGGTTGCCTATAAACCTTTTCGCACACATTTTTGGGATGCAACCTTTTACACCAATATTCCTAAAGAAAATTCCTTAATTAGAATCATCTCAACATAATTCAAAGTGATGAGGATTTGTGGGGGGGGGGGGGGGGGAATGAAGAATGAGGGACATAATAGACCTTATATTACATAAATATGTGTGTGTCTGTGTGTGTGGGTGTTACAACTTGGTCAATTAGAGCGTACTTTGGCCGGGATTATTGCTGTCTAAACTACTCCCTCCGTTTCATGTGAATTGAGACCAAAAAAAATGGCACAATAATTAAGAGAAAGTAGTGAATGTGTGGTGGAAAATGAAGAGAGAGAATGAGTGGGGTAAATAGTAGTGTTGATTGGATAAAATGAGTGGTGGAAAATGAAGAGAGAGAATTAGTGGGGTTAAATGGGTGGGGTTGGGTGAATATAAAATATTAAAAAGTTTGCCATTTTGGGCAGTCTCAATTGAGGTGAAACGGACGAAAAGGGAAATAAGTCTCAATTCACATGAAACGGAGGGAGTATTTGTGAAACGGACGAAAAGGGAAATAAGTCTCAATTCACATGAAACGGAGGGAGTATTTGTTAAATCACAATTTGCATATCCTTATAAAACAATCCAACATCTTACTCAATCATTCAATCAAAGTATCCAACAGACTAAGTTGAACAAGTTTTAATCAGCTCAAAATAATATATTAAATTGTGTACAAGACAAAACCAATATACAAGAACACCTCCTAAACTACTACCCTAAACCTCCACTGTCATATCAGGTTGAATTCATATTGGTGGTTGTGTCTGAACTTCCTCATTTGGATGAATATAAGTTTAGAAACAGAAAATTATGGTCTATCACAAGAAAACTGGGTTAAGCAACACAAACAATGAAAACAACTTAAAGAAATTTCTATTTATCAATTCGAACACTCACGCTTATATTTTTCACAATGAAATCTGATAAAACAGAAACAAGCAACAAACAAAACTGATCTTTCAAGATATGAAGCTTAGCATCAAAATCAATCAATCTCTGGTTCAACAATATTTTAAAAAGCGAACTACTGACTTCTATGCAGTCCAACAATGCCCAATCAATATCAAGAATCAAGCTACACGAATTTCTCCTTTATGGCTATGGACGGAAGCAGACACTCTTTTAGATGGTTAATAATTCATCTGACAATGACGCCACGACAACACTCTAGCTTCCTACAGTTGATAACAGTCTTAATCATACCACAACAGCCAATTTCTATCTCCTTTATCCGTTTGTTATTCATTTTCTTGGATGTATTGATCCAATTATGGAAATAATGCAACATTTGTACCTGTTCTCAAATGATAGTGACTGAATGATTGTACTAAAAATTGCACTAGGAAAACTTCCCTCGAACGATTGGAGGGGTCACAACGGTCCCACCTAAAACCCAATCCACTATGACAAAAATATTTTAGACATACTACTAACAGCACAATACTCCCTCCATCCCAAAATGATCTTCCCATTTGACTATTCAAACTTTTTAAGGATATGAACACTTGCTTCACTATCCATATTGTGTTAATGCACATTTAAGCCTAAATTGTAGAAATGAGACGAACTTTTTGGGACAATGAAAAATGGCAAATGAGAAGATCATTTCCTGACAGATGGAGTATTATCACAACAGCTCCTCAAACAAATAGCTATTATGTAAACGATGAAATATAAAGAGCACCCCGAATATAACGAAGTTCGGTAAATTTTGTCGAGGTCCTCAAACACTACTGACTAATATTTCACTATCTTGGAAAATTATAAACGGAACGGAAAAATATGCATTTTAGAAGGATTAAACAAATCTTTTCATCTGGTGTATTTTTCCAAATGAACCAAAGGTCCTTATTTATAGGACAACCCTCTGTGTAAAAACCCAAATGAGAACAGCGGCATTTATCCACGCCTGCAAATCTGACCGACAGAGGTAGATTTAAGTTAGGAGTAATGGGTGCATGTGCACCCAATACTCTCCCACGCACCAAGAAGAAAAATTATTTAACAGTATATTCACGAAGTGCACCCAATATTCAATTGTCTTGTCCAGCTCAGCTGGTAAATTACATGGTTTTTAACCTTGTGGTCCTGGGTTCAAGCCCCATAATGAGTATTACTCCCTCCGTCTCGCTATGTTTTGCCAATTTTGACTTTTGATGGTCAACACAAGTGAACTTTGACTAAATATTAATGTCAAATTAATTATTCTAATGAAATTCTAAAAATTGTTATTGATAGATATATAAATGATTTATCAATAACAGTTTTTAGAAATTGATTAGGATGATTAAATTGACATTAATGTTTAGTCAAAGTTCACTAATGTTGACCAACAAAAGTTAAAAGTGGCCAAACAGTGAGACGGAGGGAGTAGTATTTTTATTTTTGCTTTTTTAAGCTTTGTAGGTGCACCAACTTACAAAACATGCAAGGTCCACCACTGCTGACCGGTGCAAGCCAAAGATCACCCATCAGCTGCCAACTTTCAATCTCTTGGAGTAGTACTCCACAAGATTCCAACCACGGACAATCCTGCTGATATGATGACTAAGACCATTGGTCAAGTTCCAACACTGTTTGAACTTGGTCATATTCTTCGAATTTGAAGACCGCTTTTGAAGACACTACTGAAGATGTTTTTAGGGAAAACCGGAAAAGTATTAGATGTGGCATTTGCCAAGGTGGAAATTTGTGCTTAATGGCTCGTGATTGAGTAAATGCCATGGGTTCGTCCCATACATTGAGCTAACCACCACTATTATTTCTCAATACATTTTGTGGATGAGAATTAAAGGTTGGCAGATGAAAAGTGATCTTCGGTGTGCACCAGCAATATTTGCAGGCGCATATAATTGGAGCGTTCTCATTTGGGTTTTCCACGCAACAATCTTAAAATAGCTTTTACGCATTTGTTGCTCTTGATATTTTAGTCCAATGGTTATCTAACTCACGTAGACTATTACAGTAGGAAATTGCCATTTTTCCCAATGCCACACGTACATGAGGGAATGTGCCAAGAACAGTGTCTGCTACTCCTATCCCTTGCCTTATACACTTGTGATAAGCTTAACTTGATAATTACAGAAAGCATATATTTAGTTGAATGAGACATGTATATGATAGCGATAAGATTGTCCATTCTCTTTAATCATTCCATGACATGTAAATCACCACAACCAGAATACTGAAAGTTACTTCCAAGACAATCAAGCACAAGGACAAGAGCGTCAATCTCATATCTAGCCCATAAAGAATCAGCAACAATAATATTTTTTGGTCCTCACTTCTCATGATAGTCTTCTAGAAAAGGTGAAGTAGCATACTGCTCCAAAAAATTAAACTGTGAAACCATAATAAAAAGAGGGAAAAAGCTAAAAGTTGCATGAAGGCATTGAACTTTCACATTACCTTAAAGAGGGGATCAATGTCTCCATCAATATCAAACCAACAGAATTCACTTGTGATCTTTGCAGCAGTATATAAGGCGATTTCTTTCTGCAAGCGAAGAAAATATAAGTAAAAAACAAAGCTGAATATGTAGAACAGTTGTCCAAAAGTTTGGAGTATGGAAAACAATAGTTTTATTGTCAATGCAGAAAGTTCATTATAAATTGACTTGGTTAACAGCAGGAGCCTCTCAAACGTGTTACTGTGTGACAATCTGATGTGTACTTGTTCGACTCAGTCGTGTAAACTCACCACTACTATCTTGCATCCAATCATAAGAGTGATAGACAAAACCTATCGAAACAAGCTTTGGAAAATGTTCAAAGTCAATGCTTCACAATCGGAAAACGAAGGAACTAGTAATCCAACATTCCAACCAGAGCATTTTCCAAACATTACACTTGTCAACTCTTGAGGCAGTGAAGCCATATAATACTGAATGTCCAATAGTAGTAACATAACTCATACTAAAACTTGCAAGTGAAGCTGACTGGTAAATTTAAAACTTCCAAAAGAACACATAATGCCTCTTCTTTTCACATGGATCCAAGACGTTCAGCCAAAACGTAACTAATTCTAGGACCAAAAGAAGGCATAAGCAATAGCTTCAACCTCATTGTTGCATTAGCTGTTATTATCCTAAATGACTGTAACTCATTGGTTCCATTTAAATGAAAAATAGTGCCAGGAAAATTTAAATCAGACCTGATAGAAAGCTTGACATTGAAGAAGAAACTTGTCCATTGAATCTAGCTCTAAATCCAGAGCGGCATCATAATCCTTGACCTATTACGACAAAGGAGGTTCAGTGCACATTGGGGAGGCGGAGGGGGGGAATAATAAAAACAACTGGGAGAAATAATTCAATGGTAACTACAAGGGAAACTGAAAAATATAATGCTTACTGCTTCCCTAAAATCTCCAACAGCATGGTAGCAAGAAGCTCTTAAATATAGACACTCAATATTTGAGCTCTCGAGACTAAGACCAATTGTCAAATCTTTGATGGCTTTCCTGTCAGAAAAGTTGATGGTGAGGTAAAATGGAGGGGAGAAAGGAAAAGAAAATACAAGAATGGGGGGGATCTAGAACAATTGAATTTGGTAGAATCATGCAAGGTACAAAATGCAGAATCGAGTTCCGAATAAGCATAAATTTCAGTAAAAAAAGACGAGATGCTTCTTCTCATCGTTATGCAGAATCAGGTATAAGCTCATAAGTGTAACAAGCCCCCGCAATGTTTTAGATCATTGTGTACAGTTTCTACAAACAAAATTCTTCTTTGCCCTGCTTCTGATGTCATTTCTGTGGTCCCTTATACACTAGCTAGTTCTAGAAAAAGGGCAAGAAAGAGAGACAGGATAAAAGCATCCTTAAAAGGGGCAATGCCTGGGAAGTTCTAAAAAAGTTGCCCGAGAAGTTCCTCACAACATGTTGTATTATTCATGCAGTATTATTCTGCAATGTACTGCATCATATAACACTGCACAACTGAGTATAATACTGCATGGAGGCAGCGTCGACCAGCCGCGACCGGCAGCAGCGGCGGTTGTGGCAGGAGGCAGTATTATTGATGTTGTATCATAACTTTTAAATACTGCATTGAATGAAGTATAATATACTACTGCACAACAACTTATAACAACAACAACAACAACAACAAAGCCTTAGTCCCAAAATAATTTGGGGTCGGCTAACATGAATCCTCATATGTCAACGTGATAAAAGGAAGAGAGAGAGAGAAAGAGAAAGAGAAAGAGAGAGAGAGAGAGAGCGAGCGAGAGAGAGAGAGAGAGAGAGAGAGAGAGAGAGAAAGAGAGGAAAAAGATGGAGAAAATAAAATAAAATAAATAAATAAATAATAATAATAAAAAGTATGATCAACCCCCATCATTCACATGAATTTTCGCCCTCCACTCCGGCCTCTTCAACGCCACATCTTCATCCACTCCGAGTAAACTCATATCATTTTCAATCACCTTAATCCAAGTTTGCTTGGGTCTTCCACTACCCCTCGCCATTTTATCACTTCTCCGCTCTTCAGGCCTCCTAACCGGTGCATCACTCGGTCTCCGTCTCACATGACCAAACCACCTTAGGCGATACTCCCTCATTTTATCCTTAATGGGCGCAACTCCTACTTTACCCCTGATCACCTCATTTCTCAATCGATCTTTTCTTGTATGCCCACACATCCATCGTAGCATACGCATCTCCGCTACATTCATCTTATGAATATGACACTGTTTCACGGCCCAACATTCAGTGCCATAAAGCAGTGCAGGCCTAATTGCCGTACGATAGAATTTTCCCTTTAATCTATTTGGCATGCCACGATCACAAAGAAACCCTTTGGCACTCTTCCACTTCAACCAACATGCTTTAATCCTATGAGCCACATCTCCATCCAATTCTCCAACTTTTTGCATAATAGATCCAAGATAGCGAAAGAACTCGGAAGCTTGGACAATCATTCCATCGAATGTGATCACTCATGCCTCTCTGCTTCCAACTTTGCTAAATTTACACTCCATATATTCAGTTTTGCTTCTGCTTAACCTAAAACCTCGAGATTCCAAAGTGCGTCTCCACAACTCCAATTTACTTTCAACACCTTCTTTTGTCTCATCAATCAGCACAATATCATCTGCGAACAACATACACCATGGAATATCATCTTGGATTGACCTCGTCACTTCGTCCATTATCAGGGCAAAGAGAAAGGGACTAAGTGCAGAGCCTTGATGCACTCCAATCGTGATAGGGAACTCTTCTGTCTTCCCAACGCTTGTCCGTACACTAGTACTAACTCCATTATACATGTCCTTGATAATATCAATATATTTCTTTGAAACGCCTTTCTTTACTAAAGCCCACCAAAGTACCTCTCTTGGCACTTTATCATACGCCTTCTCCAAATCAATGAAAACCATGTGCAAATCTTTCTTTTTATCTCGATATTTCTCCATGATTTGTCTCATAAGATAGATTGCGTCCATAGTCGATCTGCCGGGCATAAATCCAAATTGGTTATCCGAAATATTCACAATTTTTCTTAGCCGTTGTGCAATCACTCTTTCCCAAAGTTTCATAGTATGGCTCATTAGTTTGATCCCTCGATAGTTGGCACAATCTTGGACATCACCTTTGTTCTTATACAAAGGGATTAGGGTACTTTTTCTCCACTCCAATGGCATTGTGTTACTTCTCCATATCTTGTTGAATAGTGTTGTTAACCAATCTATTCCCCTCTCCCCAAAACATCTCCACACCTCAATTGGTATTCCATCCGGCCCTACGGCTTTCTTTAATCCCATCTTTTTCATCGCCATTTCCACTTCACCCTTTTGAATTCGCCGCATAAAATCTCGATTAATCATACTCGAAGGGATAGTTATATCTCCAATATCCTGCTCTTGATTGCCATTAAACAAGGTATTGAAGTACGAACTCCACCTATCTTTTATCTCTTTAATGGGGAACTTGATAGGAAGTGGTTTATCCGAAAAGGAACTTGTGGGTCATTTACCCTCCTTAAAATGACAAAAAAAAAAGTAATAAGCAAGCTCCTAAAACACATGATTAAGTATTCTGGTGAATCAAGTGTGATGCGTTACTGCCTTAAACTCACACATGATCAGAATTCCATCAGGTTGAAGGTTGATACTAAAGATGGAGCTTACAAAATAAAAAACATTCTTATTCCACACTCATGCCATTCTATCCTCATTGCTAGCAAGCACTCACAAAAATCTAGGTATAGAAGAATCATTTACAATCTGAGGCAGTATATGTTGTTCAAACTTCTTGGGGTCAACTATGTTTCCACCGCTCAATTGGATCCCAATATCGTCAGTTAAAGAACAAGATTTCTACTTTGAGCACGTTAAAAACATTCAAAGAGTTTTACTATTATTATCTAAGTTAATCTCTTCTGTAGCTATATCCAGCATCTTATGTAACATACTTTTTTCAAATTATACCACAAATCTTACTATTTTTTATCTTAATCACCATTAGCCTTTAAGGGTTTTCTTTTATATATTTTTTCAGACCGAATGAGGTCTGAATGGGCTGTATTTCTGATTCAATCAGACCTCTTACAATCATGACTGTTTGCACTTTTCAAGAGTCCAGATCTAAATGGATCAGGCTTGAAAACTAGTCTCAATAGTTTTACGTTCAACTGAAATTGTGAAATTGACACAAACACCCACACTATATTTGCTTTTTTCCATCCCTATTTAGGAATGGTAATTAGCCAGAACCCGATCCGAACTCGAAGGTGATCCGCCCTGAAAAAGTAGGGATCGGGTTGCAATTTTCATGGCCCGAGCGGTTTAGAGTCAGGTTCAGGTTTTGATGTTGACCCACTGTGATCCGACCCGACCCGACCCGCACCCAATGTACAAAGTCAACGTATTATGTTAGTTAGTCATATTATAAGTGTTGTTAAATTTATTTTTATAGTTGTTTGTGGGTGAGGTTTGATGATTTAAGACAAATTAGTATAAGTCATTCAAATTTAGGCGAAAACATAGATTGAGCCCAAACATAAATGAGCTGAGAAAATCAGATTTTGATACAACTCGAGTCAGGTTCGGTTTACTCCCTTTTAGATTAGGGTCGGTCGGGTTCGGTTTTGGAGAAACCCGCCTCAAACCCGACTCGTTGCCATCCCTAATCCCTATGGTCCTACCATCCTTATACTGCATACTCGCTCCAACAACAACAGCATACTCCCGCTGTCCCAAAAGACTGTCGTACTTTGACTTTCATCATCAAGCCATTGAACTTAAACCAAAAATTGCTGAGAATCTAATTATCCTCATGTAATTCAAGAAATTGTTGTTAATGCAATGTTAAGAGTACTATCATTAATAATTTTTAGAGTTTTGTAAGGATCGTTAGATCTTATCAATTATCGTCAAAGTTCAATCGAGTTGATCATGAAAGTCAAAATAGGACAAGTTTTGGGATGGAGGAAGAATTATGTCGTAGAACATATGATAAGTCTCTCAAAATGATAATATACATATTTAGACAATTCATTGAGTTCTCTTGTATAACAAGTTAATCTTCAACATCTTGCCACTTAATCATTGAGACTCATTAAGAGATGTATTCTGCAACCAGCATCAAGCACTCCAAAAAGACATACGACACCGAAATCTCCCATGAAGGAAATGCAGGAAATAAGTCAACATGGAAAATTAGATTTCACGACCATAACCGCAGCCTTTTTAACATGACAAGAATAGATAAAAAAAAAAACTATCAATCGGACAACCAGCCCTGCCCTGCCACCAATTACGCTCTGATATAGCTCCAAAGGGCTGAATGTAAATGATGTGCATGTTTACATGGAATAAAAGTTCGGTAAGCCTGTAGATGGTTATCACATCATCTCATACTCCCTCCGTCCCATAACAAAGTACCCAATGCCATTTTGGGTGTCCCATTGGAAAGTAGCACTTACTCAAAAAGGAAAATATATAATATTTTTTTATTAATGGGACCCACATGTCATACTCACAACAACTATCCACCTACTATTCCCTATCCCACTTTCTCTCTCCTACCACTCACAACTGGAGATGGGCAGACGGATAGTCCGGCCCGGCCCCTTAGCCCCCGTCCGGTCCGCTCGTTGATCCGTGGGTTTTTTGCCCAAACAAATCTTGACGGATTTTTATAATTTTTTCAAAAACAAATCTGGATAAATAAAGAAAAATATTTTAAATTTTTTAAAGGCCTTATAATTTAGTTTAAAATTTAGTAAAAATATAAATGGCCAAATAATATTAGTATATTATTCAATTAAAATAAAATAGTGAAATAACTTTAGATTTTTAATGAATATAATTGTCAAAATAATAAACATACTCCATTTTTAAAATTATAATAATTAAGTAGGTATATAATATAAATAAAAATATACAAAACAAAAAAGAAAGAAAGAAAAGAAATGTGAAGTGAATTAAACTTTTAAAAAAAAATCAAGCAACGAAAGTACAAATGAAAGAAAAATAAACATTATCTTGGAATTACAATCATGGAGAAATAAAAACATTGTCCTTAATTTTCTAGTATCCATCCGCCACGTAATCCTCCTAAAGATTGTCTTCTTCGGGACTTGAAATGATTTCATATTGAAACTTACGATCATTGTCTTGCTTACATAACCTCGCATCGTCCTAATCGGCAAGGAGACAATTTGTTCCTTTTTTAGCGTAACAACTCTTCCCGTCGCACTAAAAGCGGATTCCGATGTTACCGAGGAAACCGGAGGTGTAAGAAAATCCCTTGCCATGATAAAAAGAATAGAATAAATATTACTATGTGCTTTCACCAACCTAAAACGTCTAAGGTCTCAAAACAATCATCATTAGGGGGTAAAAGGGGCTCTCCAAGTATTGCACCAACTCATTAACCCCACTCCCACTTGATGTTGTTCGTTCAATTCCACTCAATCCTTTCTTAAGTAAATCTCAACCAAATCTCGTCATGTTTTACTTTTCCTTTCCTCGGCGCTCGGCAATTTCGTTGGGTGTCAAGAGTCGTCTACTATAGTGGTCTTACAAGTAGAACAAGTCATTGTAAACCTCGGTATGTGCCGTAGTAGTCAAGATTTCAATTTCCGGCTTTTGAAGATTTGCCCTCATGTTTTCATAGAAGGCAAAAAGCAACGACCCGAAACTCTTTATGTTTAAGCCGACGATCCATCACAGCCGCTAATTGGGCAAGCATGGGAAAATGGTTGTAGTATTTTGAAAATGTTGATTCCACATCCACAAAGGCCACTCCAAAATGCGAATGCGATCTATACTTCACAATGACTTGGCTTAGCATATATAGTTCATGACACAAAAGATGACTTGTTGGATAGTAGGTTCCTGATAGTATTTCGGTTTCCCTAAAGAATCGTTTAAGTACATCCAAGAGTCCCTTTGTTATATCCCAATCATCCTCACTAACTTTATGATTTGCTTGATACAAGGAAAAATATTCCATGATCACAATCATATACTCGACCGCTCTCTCTAACATCATAAATGTCGAGTTCTACTTGATATCTTCCGCAGTTTCGGGCTTTAAGAACTTCATCTCATACAAATTACACATCTCCATATATTGACTAACTTTTGGCCCGATCCCTTTATAATTTGGCAAGCATGATTAATATTGTTAACGGTATCGAAAACTGAGCGAAGCAAATCACGAACACAAAGGTTGATAACGTGACATTCACACCCCACATGAAAAAACTTGCCTTCTAGGGGAAAGTTAAGGTTCTGGATCAAAAGCTTGGCAGTGGTAGTGTTATGGGTGGCTTTATCAAATGACTCGGTAAGAATCTTATCAGTGATAACATACTCTATCAAAACATTCAATATATGTTGTGTGCATTGCATAGTGGTATGGGGGTAAGGCATTGTTCTAAATGAAAGAACTCACTTTTAAATCACCCAATCCTTATTAATCTAATGGGCTGTAACACACGTAAATTTCTCCTTACTATAATTGTGTGTAGCTTTCCAAGCATCGGCTGTCAAGCAAATACTACCCTTGTGGCTTTGAATTTCATTCGCTAACCCAAGTGTTCCCGATTGAGAGAGATTCTTAATATACGTTGTGATGGTTTTTCGGCCCATAAGTTGGAAACCAGGGTTGAGAGCTTTGCGGAAATTGTTAAATCGCTCATCTTCTGAAGTTAACAAAGGTAATCTAGCTTTTCTAGCTTCCATTCATGATTTTCTATGTGTCTTTTAAAGTGAGAGGTACCCTTAGATGGACGGACTAGATGTATCTTGCATATTTTGCACTCGGCTTTTGGTTCACCCTCCTTATTGAAAATCATATTGAAGAACTTCTCATACTTCGACACTTTTTTGCCCCTTAACCTTCCCCTTCCCCTTCCCCCTACTTGGTTGACTACCCGTCGCCCCATCCCTACTAGGTATATTTATCATAGCATAAGTCGACCCGGTAACTTATACATCATCATCCTCCTACTAAGGGTACCTCTCACTTGAAACAACACGTAGAAAATCATGAATTAGAAGCCCCAAAAGGTGGTGATACAACCACCCAAACTAAACTCAACATACCTTCCACTACTTATCCAAAATGAGCAACAATATCATTACCATGTTTCTTGTGAGTTCTAGATTACCTTTGTCAACTTCAGAAGATGAGCGATTTAACACTTTTGGAAAAGCTCTCAGCCCCGGTTTCCAACCTATGGGCCGAAAAACTGTCACGAGGCATATTAATAATCTCTTTCAATCGGGAACACTTAGGTTAGCAAACGAACTTCAAAGCCACTAGTGTAGTATTTGGTTGATAACCGATGCTTGGAAAGCTATACACAGTTCTAGTAATGAGAACTTTACGTGTATTACCGCCCATTGGATCATAGTTATTAAAGGTCCTAGGCGCAAAAGGTGTGCCCGGAGCCTAGGCGCAAGGCGGGCGCGCGCCCGGGTGAAGATGCCCGCAAAAATGCCTTAAAATACTAAAAGTATAGTATACATTATACAACATCAAGATAAGCAATAAATCAAATGCAAGTAGTAAATCAAACATACGTTATAAGTCATAAAAGAAACAAACATAAATAGATGTTCAAACAAGCATAAAGAGAAGTTAAAGCAAAAGGACTCTAAGTCTAAATCCTATAAAATGATAAGCAGTTGTTAGTTTGAAGGAGTTCCTGGTGATTGCTACTCTTATACAAAGTTATGGTGCATGTACATGAGAGAGTCATGGGAGAGGAAGAGTAATAGTCACGCATTAGGTTTTAATTACAATTTAATTGATGGTCAATTGTTGTGCCCGGAGCTAGGCGCACCCAGGCTCCAAAACTGAGCCTCTCTGTGCCCGGAGCTTAGGCGCGCGCCTAGGCGCGCCTTTAATAACTATGCATTGGATTAATGAGGATTAGGTGATTCAAAAGAGAGTTCTTTATAAGAACAATGCCTTACCCCCATACGGCTATGCAATGCACACAACATATATTGAATGTTTTGATAAAGTGCGTTATCACTGATAAGATTCTTACAGTGTTATTTGATAACGCCACCTATAACACCACCACCACCAAGCTTTGATCCAAAACATAAACCTTTCTCTAGAAGGCAAGTTTTTTCATGTGAGGTGTGCATGTCACGTTATCAGCCTTTGTGTTCGTGATTTGCTTTGCTCACTTTTCAATACCGTCAACAACACTAATCATGCTTTCTAAATCATAAGGGGATCAGGTTAAAAGTTAGTCAAATATATGGAGATGTATAATTTGTATGGGATGAAGTTTTAAAGCCCAACACTGCGGAAGATATCAAGTGGAACTCGACATTTATGATATTGGAGAGAGCGGTCGAGCATAGGATTGTGATCATGGCATATTTTTTTGGGTATCAAACGAGTCATAAAGTTAGTGAGGATTATTGGGATATAACAAACGGACTCTTGGATGTATTTAAACCTTTTTTTTAGGGAAACCGAAATACTGTTAGGAACCTACTATCCAACAATTCATCTTTTGTGTCTTGAACTATACATGCTAAGCCAGGTCCTTGTGAAGTATAGATCGCATTCGCATTTTGGAGGGGCCATTATGGATATGGAATCAACATTTTCAAAATACTACAACCATTTTCCCATTCTTGCCCAATTAGCGGCCGCTATGGATCCTCGGCTTCAGCATCAAGAGTTTGGGTAATTGCTTTTTGCTTTTTATAAAAACATGAGACCAAATCTTCAAAAGCCAGAAATTGAAATCTTGACTACTACGACACATGTCGAGGTTTATAACGATTTCTTTCACTCGTACGACCACTATAGTAAAAGACTCAACACCCACTGAAATTGCTGAGCGCCGAGGAAAGGAAAAGTAAAAATTGACGAGATTTGGCTGGTATTTTATTAAGATAGGATTGAGTGGGAGTGGGAGTGGAAGTGGAAGATCAACATCGAGTGGGAGTAGGGTTAATGAGTTGGTACAATACTTGGAGAGCCCCTTTTACCCCCTAATGATGATTGTTTTGAGACTTTAAATGTCCTAGATTGGTGGAAAGCACATAGAAATATTTATCCTATTCTTTCTATCATGGCACATGATTTATTTACACCTACAGTTTCCACTATAACATCGAAATTCGCTTTTAGCGCAGCGGGAAGAGTTGTTACGTCAAAGAGGAACAAATTGTCACGGAAGCTATTGGAGCGTCTCATTTGCCTTGCCG
Source organism: Campanula takesimana (assembly GCA_026119855.1). NCBI lineage: Eukaryota > Viridiplantae > Streptophyta > Magnoliopsida > Asterales > Campanulaceae > Campanula > Campanula takesimana. The sequence goes on from JAOWBW010001461.1 coordinate 92,906, forward strand.
ATAGGGACGATGCGAGGTTAAGGAAGCAAGACAATGATCATGAGTTTCAATATGAAACTATTTCAAGTACCAAAGAAGACAATCTTGAGGAGGCTTATGTGGCGGATGGATACTAGATAATTAAAGACAATGTTTTATGATTGTAATTCCAAGATAATGTTTATTTTTCTTTCATTTCTATTTTCATTATATTTTCGTTGTATTTTAATTGTAATTTCGTTGCTTGATTCTATAAAAGTATAATTCACTTCACATTTCTTTTCTATCTTTACTTTCGTATATTTATTATTTATATTATATAATTACTTAATTATTATAATTTTTTAAATGGAGTATGTTTAATATTTTGATAATTTTATTCATTAAAATTTTAAAGTTATTTCACTATTTTATTTCTTTAATAATATACTAATCTTATTAGGCCATTTATATTTTACAAAATTTTAAATTAAATTTTAAGGTCTTTAATATTTTTTAAATATTTTTCTTTACTTTTCCAAGTTTTTTTGAAAAACAATAATACAAAAATCCATCAAGATCCGTTTGGGCAAAACCCACGAATCAACGAGCGGGCCGACGGCGGCTAAGGTGTCGAGCCGGACCCGATCCGCGGACTCACTCTACACGGACGTGCTTTGGCCCTTTTGCCCGCGGGCGGGTATGTTGCCAGCCCGGGCCGGGCCGGATTATCCGTCTGCCCATCTCCAGTCCTGGGTCCTGTGATGCTCGGTCTCGCCATATTTGGAGTTGGCCGCCGTCGGTTAGTGATGGTCGCCGGAGTCTGTATTGGTGGTGTCTGTCGACGATCGGTGGTTCCGGCTGAAATCAAAGGGTAAATGGAGAAAAGAAGAAAGAGGCATCCCATGACCGAGGGGAGAGAGAAAGGGAGAATATGAAAGGACAAGATTTTTCTTTTAACCGAGAAGGACAATTTAGAAATTGGAAGGTATCATAACTTTTGGAAAATTACAAAAATTATTTATAATCATAACTTTTGGAAAATTACAAAAATTATTTATACTAACTGACAATCAGTTGGATACAGCTCATTTTCTTACCCTATTTAAAACCAAATCCAGTTTCAAATGAGGGATATGCATATCTTCTTATAAATTGCAGTTTTCATGCTAATGCAATTTTTTTAATTTATCCCGAAAATAGTTTAATTTGAATTAAAAAAATAGTATACTATATTAAAGTACAAGTAAATAGAAATTCATTCTTAAAAATATTTTCTGAAAATATTTTATGTCAACTTTTCACGAAACTTCAACCTACTCAAAGCCTGCTAATAGTTTTCTTCACTGACAAAATAGGATTTCGAGCCAAACAAGAATCAAGAAGGATACCTGTGATCTCCCATACCATGGAAAAGTAAGCCACGCAAATGATATCCCTTGGCGTACCTGTTACGAGAGTTGTTAAAAAACCATTATGGTGAAAGATAAGGAGATGGTCATCACCTCTGAAATCAATAACAACAATAATTTGCAAACAACATCATAGTTGAGCAGGATCCCAACATATACCTCCCGTCAATTTGCAGAAGCTGCTGAAGACAATTAAAAGCCTTTTCTGAATTTGCTAGATCATGATAGAGCTGGCAGTAAATCAACATCAACACATATAGTAAGGAAGATTGTGGAAAACAAGTCTATTGTGGGAATGTACAAGATATACTTTCAAAAGCAAGTTTAATACCTGGGTCAGATGACCCCAAGCCTCCATAAAGTTTCTATCCACTTGAATTGATCTCATATGAGCCTCCTCGGCCCTTTTATATTCACCAATTGAAGATAATGACATACCCTGGAGAATATGAGCTTATCTATTGACATCATGATAGTAACTTATAAAAATACAATACTCATAAACAACATCAAATTGATTCGAAAAGCTCCAGTCGAGAATCAGTGATCTCATGATATGGTGCACTCACTAAGTATGTGTATGCTGATTTGTTTTCTTTATCAAGCTTTACACAGGCAGATAGGTCTTTGACAGCAGCTTGGAAATCCTTAAACTTGAAATTAACGATTCCTGCATTAATTTCAATGCGAATATCACTTATATGTGGTAAAAGTGCAGATAAATTCTTGAAAGACTAATGTATGATCATCCTAATTATGCTGTCATAATCTATAAATCAATAAGCTGTATTCTTACACTTAGCAAGTGTGTGATTGATGGTACCAAATGATAATTCATTTCTTCCCTTACCTGAACTTACAACTTTGACTGCAGTATATTAAAAAAAAAAAAAAATTATGTAATTATTCTAGTTCAAACATTATGATCATGCTGTAATTCTTATTAATTACTCCATGCGCCCCAGAAGGATTGTCCCGCTTTGATATTAATAGTCAACTTGATTGAACTTTGACCAAAAACTGTATGAAAATTTAATTATCCACATCAAATTCAAAAAAAATGTTATTGATAATAATCTTAAAGTGCATCATTATTAATTTAGAGTTTCGTATGGATAAATCATAATTTTCTGTCAAAGTTGAATCAAATTGACCACTATAATTAAAGTGGACCTATCTCTCTAGGGCAGAGGAGTATATCCTAGAAAATCTGGTCGCTTTTATTCCCGTCACAAGTACTTAACAAAGTGGCAAATAGCCATATACATACATCTTCCCCAAACAGACTTAATAAAAGTAAGAAACTTATACAAGTGTATATTTTCAGAAAGCGAATAAGTCGTCTGATGGCCGAATTTTCATTTTTATGTGGAACCAAGTGAGAAGTATATTGAACACGTTGAACTAAAGAAATTACCTCTTTCATGTAATATGTCTGGAGAGTTTGGCTCAAACTCCAAGGCCTTTGTCAAGTCTGCAATCGCCTGGTACCATCAAGTCGATGAATGACAGATATATACGTATTGTATTTTGTAAGAAAAGACTTAGTATAATTAACCAGTAATACATTTCACAGATTTATTTTCTTTCTATCCAGTCAATGGAGAATTCCAAGCAGAGGATAGGTTTAGAAGTTCAAGCTCAAACTCGCTTTTGTTTGCAAGTTGTACCCGAGTCAGTCTCAGAAGGTCTGAGTGTTCTTCGTTCGAGTCAAAGACACTCCACTTGAGCTCAAGCCAAAAGGCAACAAACTAAGTTGTGCAACGCAAGTACAAAACAAAACAAAAAAAGAACCCATGATCCTTTCACAAACAAATGAAACAAACACCAAAAAAAAGCAGCTTGCAAATAGAGCTCTTCAAACAAACAAGCCGAGCTTGGACAAGTTGGGAGGGAGGAGGAAGCGAGTGTGTAGTCAAAGAACAACTATAATATAAGCTTCATCCAGCTTTGAAATAATATTTTCTCAATAAGGGCCTCACAACAAATCCCAGATTCGATGATTGTGTAACAACAACAACAAAGCCTAAGTTCCAAAATGATTTGAGAGCTAACATGAACTGACATATGGAAGATTCGAAGACTGTGCATGAAGGGGCCAAAATCAACTAAAGTTACCCACAACTACATAGTTTTATGCATTAACATAGCTACCAATAGTTCATAGTTCAAAGAACTTCAGTAAGCCTATAGGCATTGCCCTTCTACAAAAATCTTTCCCCTTGCCGAGACATGAATGGTCAAATGAAGTAGGCTAGCAGCCTTGGCCCTGCCTCTTTATCGCTTAACTAAATTATCACCCAAATATAGTCAATTGGTAGCAATATGCTTGGGGATGGAATTCTTGACATAAATATGTCTATTGGAACCAGAACAGCTACCTAAGTCTATGGATACTACCACTATTGAAGGAACAGGCTGAGAGTAGCATTTCAATTTCAAACTAATGGTCTATTGTCTTTTCACGAGTATCAGCTTCTTATCTAAAGACAAAAGAGTTTCAATGGTCATATCTATTCACTTAAGGCTACCTAGATGAAATTTAAATTTATGATCAGTTGAATCAGCAATGGTGCATTTTACATAAAATATTAACAGAGAGTTTAAATAGCAAAGTGGCTTCGTGATTGAATTAGCACTGGAAAGGGAAATGAATCTTCCAATCAGGGCGTGGGGCCTGGCATCAGCCCTTGCCGTCACATCATAAGAGGATCATTACCAACTAAACAATTTCCTCAGGTATTTTATTACTTTGCTGCACACACTTAGGTATTTAATTACTTTGCTGCAGACACTTTTGACAGACATTTTTACCACCATAGAAAAACTTTTGCACACAAGCTCCACATTAGCTTTATCCCTAACTGAATAAAAGTAGGAGTTGCTCCTATTTGCTTCAAACCTCCAACTCAGGTAGTGCTATGCTTGAGCAAAACAAATATGTGTACAAGCCCAGAGAGTTGCCAGCTGAAATGCTTGCCAAAACCACAGATCTTAATGTTGACAGGGTTAATAACGTCCTTCTAAAAGAGATTCAGGGTGTGTGCTGTTCACTCAGCGCAAGTGAACGAATACTAAAGCTTTCTATGTGCATGGTCACTTCTCTGTGCGGCTTAATTGTCCTTAATATAAGAGCAATAACAAAAAGGGAAAAAAAGGAATAGTAAAAGGTCTACTCTTTGCAAACAAAACGTGTTTGTGAGGAAGACTGAGTCTAGGTGACTCCGTAGAAACTTTGGCAACAACAATACAACCAACATAAAACCAAAAAAGTTACAATTCAATAAATAAGAAATTTCACAACCTCAGCAGATTCCCCTAATGCAGCTCGAGCCTGACCTCTCCTCTTCCAGGCCTCACCAGCAGATGGATTTGCTTGTATAGCCTAAATATAAACCAACGCACCCGTTACAAGGAGCTGTAATATGATTGCGAGAACAACTGAAGCCTTCAAGTACCTTTGTAAAATCAGCAATAGCGGGATCAAGCTCCCGTTTGAATGCATAGGCTGTTCCTCTTCCTATGAGCGCCTCAGGGTAAGCAGGATCTTCTCGCAAAATCTGTAGATATATAAAATTCTATTAGTCTACAGTGTTTTCCTTCAAAAGTGACTGTATACTTCCTACTTTCCACCTCCCCCCCCCCCCTTCTCTCTTTTTCTCCAACGTTCCTCTACTCTTAAAGATAGAGGAACGAAAAGAGAATTAAAAACATGAAAATAGGAAAAGAACAAAATAAAGACATGTAATAAATACAAATATATGCAAGACATAGAATACAATGATATATAACCTGGTCAAATATGGATATGGCACGAGCATATTGTCCTTCATTCACCTACAAATGACAGAGTGGCCACTCAAATCTTAGATGTAATACATTCTGCATCAATCAAGTATTAAAACGGCACGGAGAATTATATCCTCGTAGCTTGTCACGTGCATGTTAAAGAATAAGCACATTCCAAAAAGGATATATAGTGAGCAGTTTTTAAACTGAAGTTGGCTATAGTCACCAAAGATGAACATGAAATGTATACTCGCCAATAAAAATAAATAAGGAGATAAATATTTGAGAACTTTAAGCAGCAGCAAACTAAATTCAGAAATATCAGTAGTTATCATTAACCATCTCAGTAAAATCTGATTATTAAACAAGTACAAGGGCCCGAAGAACAATAAGAGGAGTTCTTTCATACAGCTAACTTTAGCTATTTCAATCAACATTTATAGTAAGATATTAATACCAAGGAGTGTTAGGAAACCTGTGAAATTCCTCGTGATAATCGAAAATCAACATTTATTGACTTGGTCTTCGAAATCCTAGTGACGCTGAACCTTTTACTACCCTTAGAATCTAATACTTCACCACGTATGCCAGATTTAGCACCCATCTGGTAACCAAGATCAGGTGTATCACTTGAGTTATTGGTGATCTTAGAATTACTGCTCCGTTCAGATGCACCACCGGTCTTGCTACAATCTTCAGATCCATTGCCTGATTCACAAGTGTTGCGGTACTTTCTCTCATAAGTTCCAATTGGCTGCTCATAAAAAGCTTTAACTCCATTATTGGATCCATTGATTACAAAAGATTCCCCATTAGGCTTGCTATCTGTTTGTAATGCCTTGCTTGAATCAGCTTGTTGTTCATAATCAACACTCAACATAGGATCAGTTTTAGAGACTTCACTAGACTTTCCAGAATTAAGAAACCCAGGTTCGGATACAGTCCAATCAGACGACTCCGTAGCATGCTTATCAACGGAAGCAGCTTTACTTTGTTTTGCAACAGCCAGAAGCTCTTCCAACTCTAACAATTGCTTCAGATCTGCAGACTGACGAACTGCATACTCATGGCCTCGTTCCCAAACTGAAAGAGCGTCATCTTTCTTTCCTAATGCAGAAAATGCGCGGCCTGGAAACAAAAAGCAAAAGCTAAGTTCATAAGAACCAGCATGATATTTTATCTTAAATACTAGCAGAGAACGGTAAATGCAAGATTGAACAGTGAATCAATCCATAAAGGTCCTTGCTGCATATTAAAAACCGAAGTATCAATATCGTTACTATTCAAAACAACAGTCAAACTGAGGTTTACCAAGACTGCAATACAGATAAAGAAATAAAGCTTTAGCCGGGAAAAACCGTAAACTGCTGCCACAATACGAATCATGATCGATATCATTAATTGTCGTCATTAACCTTATGCATGGGTTTCCGAAAACTAAATGTTAATGTATATAAAGTCCCCGAGGAAGATCATTTCATGCGGAGCATTGCAAGAGGTTGGCACAAGACTCTATTGACCAGAATTGACGTCCTCCCTACCTACCCAAAGTTTCGGGACAACTTTTGATAGTAATAAAGAACAGCCAGATGCGTGATTGTGTTTTAAATTGCAAAGATTTGTTTGGTGCAACTTAATGAAATAAACTAACTAAAGACATGTATGCCCAACAGATGGGACAAAATTCAGCTGCTCAATGTTGGAGGCAGTCACTGCTAAACAATCTTCTTCCTTTCACAACTTAATTATCACCGCACAACGTTTGCTGCAGTTCATGACTCTGTTCATATACATTCGTCCGGATATGTGACTTGTCGTAGCTAGTTCTTGTTCAACCACAATTGCAGAGATTGTAACGAATAAATTGACCTAAATAGCACTGAATTTTTCAATTCATTCAAATCAATGAATCCTACCATCAAACGTAAGTGAATTTCCCGGGAATGGAAGTTATGAGTAGAGAAAAGTACCTTTGAGGATATAGGCTTGGAGAAGAGTGGGGTCAAGCTGAAGAGCCTTATCACAATCCTTGATTACGTGCTTGTGAAGCTCCAATTGACTATAGCAAAACGCTCGATTGCTGAGAAAATTAACAGAGCACGACGCAAATTATCATTTAGAATTCATCAAATGCATTAAATTAACTGAATAGAAAAGCAGAAATGAAGAGAAGGAAGTAATTGAGAACCAGATATCCTGAATGACAACAGATTGAGAGAGGAGAGAATCGAGAACGCGAATAGCCTTGGACCAGTCACGTGTGCTGCAAAACTTGGCGAGTTGAACTCTCTCAGGCACCGTTGACGCCATGAACAACGGATCGGAAGTTGGCCGGAGAATTTGTGTGGGGGGTAACAGATCGGAGGAGGGGTAGAAATGGGAAAGAGAGGTGAAGAGAAAGCGTTGAAAGGATGGACGGTAAGATTGGGTGGATGGGATTAGATTTAGATTAGTAGATTATAGGGGTAATTAGAGTTTACAGGTGTTACTAAAAAGGGTGAAAAGGAAAGAGGGGGATAGTGAGGTGGAAGCTTTTGTCAGTCATACACTCGCATTGATGACTTAGGTTAACGACTTTTGTTGCCCAGTGAGCTGAAAACGGACCGAGGGCTTGCTAGCGTTGTTGGGCTCGTTACATTTTCTTATTGTTTTCTTTAAGACCATCCACACTGCAAATCCACTTTCATTCCCTACTTTTAACACTCCACCTCGTCTTCTCTCTCATCCACCTAAGACCATTTACAATGGTCGTTTAACACACTTGTTTAATGGCATTCACAAAAAAAGTTTTGGTTTGATTGCTACAATGGTTTGTTTAATGAGTGTGTGTGAACTGTTTGGTTGAATGAAGTAAACAATTGTGAATGCAGAATGGTCGAGTCCTTTCTGCCACGTGGCGAGGCGTGATTCGGTCGCCATGGAGAGTGGATGACACGCGCGCTTGACTTGGTTGAAGGCAAAAGCCGCTTGGCTTTTTTTTTTTTGATTTTTTGTGGTGTCGCCAAGTGTCGGCACATGATTGGCTGGCCATATTTTTTACTTTTATCCAAATTATTTGAGCTCAAATATTTCACATAAAATATTTTAATTAAATTTTTTTTTACACCAAAATTTCTAAAAAAAAATCTCTTTAAATTGACGTAAGTTTCATTGTATTTGGATAAAAAAAAATAAAAAAAAAAATTTAAATGGTGGGGTATAGGATGATGAGTGAGAAAAGTGTTGAATGGAGATTAAACAAACCATTGTAGGTGTAAAAATTGAATGAGTGTTGAATGGATTAGTTGGATGAGAGAGAAGATGATGTGGAGTGATAAAGTGGGTATTGAATGGGAAAGTTTGGTTTAACCATTGTGCATGGTCTAATAATTCAACTACCTATTCATTTAACCACCCTACAATTAGGGATGGCAACGTGTCGGGTTCGGGGCGGGTTTCGTCAAAACCGAATCAGACCCTAATGTCAAAAGGAGGGACCCGAAGGCAAGGAAACCTGATCCGACCCGAAGCGTGATAAATTATAAAAAATTTATCTCATATTTGCTTAGGCCCAATCTATGTATAAGCTTAAATTTTAATTAGTTATAAAATTAGTTTAAAATCATCAAACCTCACTAAAAACAACTATAAAAATAAATTGAACAAAATATAACATACGATATGATTAACTAACATAATATCTTGACTTTGTACATGAAGGTGCGGGTCGGGTCGGATCACGACAGGTCAATATCAAAACCCGAACCCGACCCTAACCCGCTCGGGTCATGAAAATTGCAACCCGAACCCTACTTTTTCGGTGCGGATCGCCTTCGGGTTCGGTCAAATTGCCATCCCTACCTACAATGGTTAGATTAAAATTAAATTCATCTCCCTCCCAACTCATCATTCTATACCCCACCACTTTTATTTTATTTTTATTCTTTATTTTTATGATTAGTAAAATAATAATAATTATTATTATTATTTATAATTTAAAAAATATTTCACACTTAATTGATTTTTTATAATTGTAATTAAATAAATACGAGAAATGATGATAATTATTATTAAAAATAAGAAAAGTTACAATAAACTTAGCTCGCGACACAAGTAATGAAAGACGAATAAGCATACGACACAGACTCGACTCACACTATAATAAAATTATTAAATCACGCATTTCCGAAATTTGTCCATATGTGCTTGACTAGATCCTTCTGCAATTTTTAATGAGCTCTTGGATCACGGAATTCTGATCTAGCACGTATATGATCTGCAAATACAGGTAATACCTCAGTCGAGAATGGTTGTTGTGTACTAGTTCCACTTGCCTCGGATTGATCCTGATAGTCAAGCCAATTCTTAGAATATGTATCCCGTTCATCCTCAACAATCATATTATGTAATATGATACATGACATCATGATGATAGCCAAGTCGTCTATCTCCCACATTCGACTGGTTCTCGAATGATTTTAAATCGAGCTTGGAGCACTCCAAATGCACGTTCTATATCCTTCCGACATCTCTCCTAAAATTTTGCAAATAACTTATCTTCTTCACTTTGATGAAGTCGAACTGATTTGACGAAAGTCGGATAAGAAGGGTAGATACAGTCAGCAAGATAATCCGTCATATTGTACGGACGTTGATTCACAAAGAAATTGACTCGTGGAGTATTTCCTTGTTGAAGATCATCGAACACTGGCGATCGGTCCAGATCCATAAATCATGAGTGGCAACTACTTCAAGAATAACCGTGGTGGTTCCCTTATCACCTGTAACGCCCATCCTTATTCTTGTTAAATATTTGACTTGCTTGTTAAATTCTTGAACTTGCATATTATGTGCTAGTTTTACTTGGGTTAATTTCTTAACTGCTTTAGAATATTAAGGTGGTTAAATGTCTAGTTTTGACTTTTGGGTCATTTGTGAAAATATGACTTTAGGGTCCTTTTTGTTAAAAGTGAAACTTGAGGGCCTTCTTGGTCATTTCTTGAAAGTTGAAAAGGATAAACTTGTTTGCCTTCTTCTTCTCTGAGTCATTTCCCCCAAAATTCTTTACGTTCTTCCTCTGTCTCAGAAAGCTAGGGTTTAGGGTTTACCCTATTCTCGACTCCTCGAGTTTAATTATCCCTCTGTTCTTGATTCTGATCCCGGATAAATATTCGTGGCGTTGAATAGAGCGTTTCCTGCCGAACAGAAATTTGTTTGGGTAACTTTGATTTCGGACTAGGTAAGTTATTCGCTTCCCCTTGCTTGTAATAGCATGCATATATGTTATTCCTGATACTTGTGCTTGTCAATTTCATGTTTAGGGTAAATTTTGTGATACTTGTAATTTTGGGACAAATGGAGTATTAACCTACTGTGTAAAATGATGAAAGAAACTTGAAAGTAATGGTTTGAGCTTGTTTAGTTTGTTAGTATGTTAGTAGAAAGTATACTCCTACACTTGGGACGGAGAATTCTTAACCTGGGAAAGAATTGTGCATTTGCGCCCTAGTGTGCGACCGCACAAATACCTTATGCGACCGCACAAGCTATCAGAAGAAATTCCATACGAAATGTCTTTTTTGGGCGACCGCCCATATTCCCTTGCGCGGCCGCACACCTGCCCGGATGAACAAAAGTCTTGAATAAAGTTTGATTAAGTTAGACTCAATCCTAGTTAAGGTAAATAGCCTTAATATAAGATGTCCTACCAATGTTTGTGCACCTTAGGGGCATTAGAACAAAGTCTTGGACTTGAACATCCTAAGAATAGGATCAAGAACTTGTAAGAGTAAAATGTATAACTCTTATACATGCTTGAATGTCCAAAGAATTGGAATTATAACTTGAAGTATAAGACAATAAAATCTTGTACATGACTTGAACATCCAAATAATTGGATTAAGACTTGAATATAAGATGATAAAATCTTGTACATGACTTGACACCAATACATGTGTATGGTAAGGAATTTGAAAGTGCTAAGAACAAGCACTAACGTGTATGAGACATGCTCTTGATGTGTATGTGCAAACATTGCATATAGCTACTTGATAATAATGTGACTTCTTGATTACTTGAAGCATGTTTCTTGATGAGCTAGTCCACTACTTTTGGATTAGTTCTACTCTCGTAGTTCAAGTAAATACCCACTTGTGCATTCTTGTGTGAGTCCAGCTGGTCCTTGCTTGTTCGGAGGTATATAGGTTCACGCTTATCATGAGGCTTGGGCCAAAGTGATAATCGGGGATCTATGTATCTGCGCTTGACCCCTTACTACAGGCCATAGTAAGGGCATAGCTTCCTTTGTTAGAGCAATACGCCTGATAAAAGTGAATGCTAAACTCGTGAACACCTCGTGAATCTTGATCTTGGGAATGACACTGGTTACCGGGTCTTCTTATATATACTACATAAGCAGTTTCTTGATATTGATCGTGATTGTCACAAGTAATACAAGCTACGACAACAATGGTATTCTTGGGAGGGATAAGGAAGGAAACAATATCTTTTATAACGTGCTAGCTTAGCCTTATGTGCTACTTGCTCTCATATACTTGTTACTTGATGATACTTGATACATGATTGCTTGAGTATCTACTTGAATTGCATGATAACATGTCATGTAGTTGCATCTAATAGCTTACTGAGATTTATCTCACCCCGTTCCTTGTTTATTTGTTTTCTTTAGATCAAAGGAAGGCTAGTGGTAGTGCGCAGTGAGGCTCGACATAGATGGGAGCTACGCAGGTGGTTATTCTTTTGGGGATCGTGGTCCTTTTACATTTTGGTGAGGACGATGTATTATGGGTTATGTAACTCCTTATTTTGGGGTAGACAATCTTGTATAGTACTTGTTGTCTCTAGACATCTTGTAATGCCAGCATATGTGCTAGGCATGTTTCCGATGTGTATAATCATGTTTGGTTTAAATTTTCTTGTTTAGAACTCGTGGTGTGAGCTATCTTAGCTCCTTACTCTAGAGTATATATATCATGTCAGTTTGTTATAAACAGTTGTCATCCAGTTTCTTGTTAGTTTCTTGATTCTTGTTATTCACGCGCATCCATGTTCGAGGTTCTATTAGGGGATCCCGGGACCTGGGGGCGTGTCATCACCTCTAGTAAATTGACATTCCCAAGCAGTAGGACAGTTTTTCCATTCCCAGTGCATGCAATCAATACTCACGATCATCCCTGGGAACCCCCGCTTCTCACTAACTGCAACTATTTTTTGCAGGTCATCTTCGTTTGGGGCTCTCAAGTACTCTTGCTCATACAATTGAATGACCCCCATGCAAAATCGACGTAACGTCTCCAATGCTGTAGAGCTTCCTATTTTTATGTACTCATCAATAGCATCGGCGGACATACCATATGCTAACATTCGCATGGTTGTTGTACATTTTGCTAATGAAGATAGGCCTTCTTTGCCGACAGCATCGAATCTTTGTGTGTATTAGTTGTCATGGCTTGATAGGTCCGCGACGATTCGAATGAATACATGTTTCTGCATCCGATATCGTCGGCGAAAAAAATCTTTGTACCTAGCATTTTCGGAAAAGTAGTCGTCGACCAGGCTCTTATTGTGCAAAGCGGGATCTCTTTTGAAATATTTTCTCGTTTTTTTTCTGTGTATCTCTTTCACAAAACCGGTTGACAATAAACCTCTCCTCAAATTCATATTGCCTTTTGTAGGCTTCGATATCAAAAGGAAATCCGGATGGATCCATTGATTTAGGAAGAAGGAAAGGAGGGAGTGTTTGATGTAGGAAGAAGGAAAGGAGAGAGTGTTTGATGTAGGAAGAAGGAAAGGAAAGAGTGTTATTTATAAGAAATTGAGTGGTTGAGGTTGATGGACTTGAAGTGAGAATTAAATCGAGTTTATTAAAGGATAACGATTGGATTCAAGTTGAGTGGTCGAAATTGACGAACTCCAATAATAAAATTAAATAGATTTAACTAAAAGATAAAGTTATATACTGAAAATCTTTAAAGTAGTACATCATTGCAAAAAACCGACATAAAAGCTAGAAAAAAAACACATTAAAGTTGTACATAATTGCAGAAAGATGACATAAAGCTAGAAAACACACATTCAAGCAGAAAAATTAATTGCCACACAGCTCGGCAGTCAACTGATCAAAAAGCTGTTTCTGATGATCCTCGAGATGCTCCTTCTCACTTAACTCATACCATATTTTCATATTTTTAGCCCGAGTCTTGTCAAGTGATGGACGAATTTATACATATATTATCTCTACATATTTGTGTTGGTTTGAGTGTCTTTTTAATGTAATTTAGACTAGTTTTGTGTAAGTTTTGGTTTTTATTCATTTGAGGAACTTTGTGAGAAAGGGTGTAATTTGGAGCACTTTTGAGTGTGTTTTGTAAATTGCAAAGTCCGAGGGCCAAAGTCAAAGTCGGCTGAACCAGCATTAAGGTCAAGGCAGTATTCAAAAAAGTCAACAGAAGAAGAATCGGGCAAAACATGAAAAAAAAAAAGAAAAAAAAGGAAGCGAGCGACCGCTCAACCAAGACCAGGCGACCGCCCAGATCAAGCGCCCGCGCGCACCAGACTGAGCGCCCGTGTGAATTAAAGTGAGAAAAAGACCCCGCGCTCTGTCCATTCAAGCGCCCGCGTGCCCATAGGCGGGCGGCCGCCCGGTGTCTGCGCAGAGAAATCCGAAATTTACTAAATGTCCAATATTTTGCAATCTCTTCCTAATTTTTGGACTCCTCTCTCTCATGTATAAATAGTTGAGTATCAGATCTGTTTAGGGATCCTCTCTTTTTAGGCTTTCTTTAGTTTTATTCAAGGTTTTCAAGTGTAAACAAGATTCAAGGATTATTCATCATTCAAGCGATTATCCAGGTTTTATGTATCTAAACTTAATTCTTGTGATTCTTGCTATGGATATGCGTAGCTAAGTTATTTGTTCATGGATTGGGTGTAGTAACTATCAAATCTCTATGCTAATTAGGGTTTAATTAATATTAATCTTGTTCTTGTTCATAAGAATAGAATTTAATTCGTTTAAAGATTTCAACCTTATAGGTAGATATTGTTGGTCTTTACATCATCTTGGTATAGATTATTGCACTAGCGTGGATAATTTATATATTGAAAAAGTATTCTTGTGATTAGATTTAATTAAAGACCTAGCGGAAATCAAAAGAGTCTAAAATCAATTGTTCTTTGGAACTTAATAAATTGGTTTTGATGTGTTGTTGACCTTGCGGAATTCATCACATAGAGATAATAATAGGGTTGCAATCCGGTGACCAGACCGTCCCAACTCTTAAATAAGTGAACGATTTCTTGAACAAGTTTAATTATCTTTTTAATATAATAGCATAGAGAGGAGATAGTTATGAACCCCAATCTGTGAATCTTTGTCATCTTGATTTAATCTTTGCTTGAATTTAGTTTATTTTCAGTTTTAATTAGTTAATAAAAATCAAATCAAAACCCCCATCTTGTTACTTTTACACCAATTAAATAAGCTTGTATTTCCACCAAGTCCTTGTGGTTCGACCCTTACTTTTGTACACTGCTACTCCGGTACTTGTGCACTTGCAAGGTATTTTATTACAAGTGGATTTTGTCCATCAAGTTTTTGGCGCCGTTACCGGGGACTTGTTCAGATTTACAAGTTGATTTAAGCGGTGTATGTTTGGTAGACGTTCACTGGATCCCTAGTTGGTCCCGTTGAACGATAATATTGACAGACTTGAAAGAGGCATTCCCTCTAATAGTGAGTCTGAATCGGAAGCTTCTGTCACTGAGACAGGGGTAGTGTTGAGTGAGTTGGAAACTTCTTCCACCGAGGGAGAATAGGTTGTGGAAGGGATGGCAAATCCCTTAATGAATGAATTTGCTAGGCCCAAGGTCGACACCTCTATGTCGTGCATTGTCTTGACCGATGCAGCGAAAACCTATGAGGCCAAGGGTCATTATTTTAGTCAATTGCCTAAATTTCAAGGTCTTCCTGGTGAGGATTCTTTGAACTTCTTGAGAGAATATATGATGATTGTGTCAGGATTCCCAGTCAAAGATGGGGTGACTGACGAACAATTAAGACTAAAATATTTCCCTTTTGCTCTTCAAGGTGCAGCCAAAACATGGCTATTATTACTCCCGGCTAGGAGTATTACTACTTGGAACCAGTTGCATGATATTTTTCTGAAGAAATTTTTCCCACATGCCACGTTGGCCACCTTTAGACAAAAAATGATAGGTTTTACTCAAGATCCAGGTGAGCCATTCCATGAGGCATGGGATAGATTCAAAATGTTACAAGTGCAATGTCCCCATCATGCTTTTCCTGCGGCCCTTTTGCATCAGACTTTTTATGGGGGATTGACTGCAGCCGACCAAGCTATGGTTGACAATGCAGCAGGTGGGTTTCTAGGATCTATAACTGTTGATCAAACCCAAGAATTATTTGAGTTGCTAGGGGCCAATTCGCAAGAAAAAGGCTCCAGATGGAAACCAAGGGGGGTGCATGAAATAAGTGGAGGAGATGAATTTGCTAGGCAAGTAGCATTGATGAACCAAAATTTGGCAAAATTTAATATGAATATGGGTTCATCAAGTGCTAAATATCTGATATATGTGCTTATTGTGGTTCTAACACTCATGCTACTAATGGGTGTCCAAGTATTGTGCAGGGTAATTCTGAACAGGTAAATGCTATGCAAGGTTACCCCCCAAGGCAAAATCAAGGTGGTATGTATTCTGACACCTATAATCCAGATTGGAGAAATCACCCGAATTTGTCATGGAGGGGTAACCAAGGGGAGCAGTTTCAACAAAAGCCTATTTATCCTCCTCCCCCACAAGGGAATCAAGACCAACAGCCCAAGCAATCTCTGGAGGATATGATGAGGACAATGATGCAAGAGCAACAGGAAATTAGGAGAATGATGAAGCAGCAAGAAGCGGTTAACAAAAAGCTGGAGACCCAAATTGGGCAACTAGCTGAGGGGCAACAAGGGCATAAGCCAGGCACTTTTCCAAGCCAAGGGCAGCAAGCCATGGCCATAACTACCCTATATAATGACCATGAGGTAACTTCTGTTTCTACATCTTCACCTGCTATTGAGAATAAAGTTGTTGAAAAAGGTACTAATGGATTGGGAGAATCTTCTAATACTGAATCTCCCACTCCCAAGCCATATGTACCTCCCATTCCTTTTCCTGGCACTTATATGAGGCACAAATTAAATAAACAAATGTCTGACCTCTACGAGATGTTTTCTAAAGTGGATATTAATCTCCCGTTGTTGAATGTGATAAAAAATATCCCTGCTTATGCTAAGTTTTTCAAAGAAATTAATTCCAAGAAACTTAAGTATGGGAAAGATGAAAAGTTAATAATGGGAGAGAGTGCTAGTGCTATAGTTCGACAAGACCTTCCACCTAAAATTAAGGACCCCGGGAGTTTCACAATTTCCATTACTTTGGGGGACTCTACTAAGGTGAAGGCGATGTTGGATCTTGGTGCTAGCATCAATTTATTGCCTTATCACATGTATCTTAAGTTAGGCTTGCTTGAACTAAAACCCACGACTATGACCCTTCAACTTGCTGATCGTTCCACAAGGCAACCGTTGGGTATTGTGGAGGATGTTTTGGTTCAAGTAGGTGATTTGATTGTCCATGTAGACTTCATTGTGCTTGAAACTGTTAATAATGTTGGCAGTCACCGTGAATCTCCCATATTGCTTGGGCGACCATTCATGGCAACCACCAACACCATAATTAATGTGGGTAATGGGACATTATCAATGTGTGTGGCTAATGAACACTTAGAGATTCCTGTGCATGACATTATGAAACATCCTTTGACTGTGGAGGATGAGGTAGATGAGTGGGTTCATGAGAAGGTAGGAGATGAGAGTGGTAGTGGGAAAGTGGAGTGTGTGTTGTCTGGCGGTGAGAAAGCTAGGGATAATGCGGAAGTTCATGACATGGCCACATCCCATAAGGCTGACGAACACCATTCTAGTAATGGCCCGTTTCACCCCCTAGGCCACCTCAATAAGAAGTTGGTGCCGGATAGAATACCTTGCACCACTCCTGTTGCTCCGTGTTCTGCAGGTACTAATAAAGAGGAAAAGAGCCCAAAAGTGAAAAAGAAAAAGCACAAGGGCACCACAAAGATCCCATGGTTTATCTCAGAATTACTTAAAATGGGACTTGAGATGTGGGCCAATGGGGGATCCAATGCAAGAGAACACTCAAAGTGGGCAAAAGGCAGAAAAACAAAAGCCAGAGTTAAGGTGGCTAATCTTCCCCCCAAATAAAAAAAAAAAAATGGGGGCCCAGTCGGGCTAACGACGTTAAACAAATGCGCTATTTGGGAGTCAACCCAATGAGGTATGTTTTATATTATTGCTTTTACTGCCTTGTGTGTCATCCGAAAGGATCTCTCTGAGTTTGTGGGTTTATAGGGGAGTGTAAATAGTGTCACCCTCCAAAAAGATTTTATTTTATTGAGTCATTTTAATTTTCATAATGGATATTACGCCTGTGATGTTTGTTGTGGTGATGTGCAGTATTTTGGACCCAACCAAAGGAGTCTGTAGCAGTTAAAAAAAAAAAAAAAAAAAAAAAAACAAACTGCTACAGTAAATTCGGCTGCTGTAAAAAAAAAAAAAAAAAAAAAAAACAAGTTGCAGCCTATTCCCGCAAAGATGTCATTCTATGATCCGCAGAATATCCCCAATTGCATTCCCTGTTTGTAAGTTGGGTGAAAGTGAAAAGTGAAGAACAAAGTTGGAATCAAAGTTTTGGTGAAGGCTTTACATGGTGGAGTTGGGATGTCATCAAAGGCGTTTATGAGCTTCTGCACCGGTCATCTTCCTCACTTATGGTGCAACTAACCGGTGGACCCAATGGTTGGAGGTATCCCTACCCTTGCTATTCTTCTTGTTTTTCTTGCATTGAGGGCAATGTTTGATTTAAGCGTGGGGGTATGGGGTACTAGTTATTAGTATTGATGCTGTCATCTCATCACATGTATGTGTTAAAAAAAAAAAAAAAAAAAAAAAAAAAGATAAAAGAAAAGAGAGGCTATGTGAAAACCCGCAAGGGCGCCTAGGCAAAAGGAGAGGAAAAGAGAGCAAATTTGGAATTCTATGGCGGAGGCAACACAAGGGGTGTATGGAGCGTTTGGGTAGGATTTTCATCTTGTAGTAGGAGGTTTGTGTTTAGAGGTGTTAGGTTAGAAAAATCCTCATAGTTCTTATTGGAGTAATAAGGGGAGTTGGTGTTTTGTTTTATGAGGTAAATCATTGTTAAAGACTTATCTTAACGTTGATTTCTTTTTGAGGGAGATCGTAGTGTAAGATAAGCGTGGGGGAGAATAGGTCATTTTAGTCCCCCTAGCTTTTGAGTGGGCCCTAGTTGGATATGTGTTTTTACTATTGGTGTTACTATCAATTAGGGCCGAAAATTTTTGTTTTTGTTATTGTTTGGGAGTTATAAGGAGCGGAGTTTTTCATTTATACTCCGAGTGTGTTTATTTTTATTCTTGTGTGGTTGTTGGTTGATGTAGAGGAGTTTAGATATCATTTTTCTCCATGCAACGCTTATTAGACCGGTGCTTAGAAAGGGGGGTTAGGAATATTACTTGGGACGAGTAATGGTCTAAGCGTGGGGGAATTTGATGGACGAATTTATACATATATTATCTCTACATATTTGTGTTGGTTTGAGTGTCTTTTTAATGTAATTTAGACTAGTTTTGTGTAAGTTTTGGTTTTTATTCATTTGAGGAACTTTGTGAGAAAGGGTGTAATTTGGAGCACTTTTGAGTGTGTTTTGTAAATTGCAAAGTCCGAGGGCCAAAGTCAAAGTCGGCTGAACCAGCATTAAGGTCAAGGCAGTATTCAAAAAAGTCAACAGAAGAAGAATCGGGCAAAACATGAAAAAAAAAAAAAAAAAAAAAAAAGGAAGCGAGCGACCGCTCAACCAAGACCAGGCGACCGCCCAGATCAAGCGCCCGCGCGCACCAGACCGAGCGCCCGTGTGAATTAAAGTGAGAAAAAGACCCCGCGCTCTGTCCATTCAAGCGCCCGCGTGCCCATAGGCGGGCGGCCGCCCGGTGTCTGCGCAGAGAAATCCGAAATTTACTAAATGTCCAATATTTTGCAATCTCTTCCTAATTTTTGGACTCCTCTCTCTCATGTATAAATAGTTGAGTATCAGATCTGTTTAGGGATCCTCTCTTTTTAGGCTTTCTTTAGTTTTATTCAAGGTTTTCAAGTGTAAACAAGATTCAAGGATTATTCATCATTCAAGCGATTATCCAGGTTTTATGTATCTAAACTTAATTCTTGTGATTCTTGCTATGGATATGCGTAGCTAAGTTATTTGTTCATGGATTGGGTATAGTAACTATCAAATCTCTATGCTAATTAGGGTTTAATTAATATTAATCTTGTTCTTGTTCATAAGAATAGAATTTAATTCGTTTAAAGATTTCAACCTTATAGGTAGATATTGTTGGTCTTTACATCATCTTGGTATAGATTATTGCACTAGCGTGGATAATTTATATATTGAAAAAGTATTCTTGTGATTAGATTTAATTGAAGACCTAGCGGAAATCAAAAGAGTCTAAAATCAATTGTTCTTTGGAACTTAATAAATTGGTTTTGATGTGTTGTTGACCTTGCGGAATTCATCACATAGAGATAATAATAGGGTTGCAATCCGGTGACCAGACCGTCCCAACTCTTAAATAAGTGAACGATTTCTTGAACAAGTTTAATTATCTTTTTAATATAATAGCATAGAGAGGAGATAGTTATGAACCCCAATCTGTGAATCTTTGTCATCTTGATTTAATCTTTGCTTGAATTTAGTTTATTTTCAGTTTTAATTAGTTAATAAAAATCAAATCAAAACCCCCATCTTGTTACTTTTACACCAATTAAATAAGCTTGTATTTCCACCAAGTCCTTGTGGTTCGACCCTTACTTTTGTACACTGCTACTCCGGTACTTGTGCACTTGCAAGGTATTTTATCACAAGTAGATTTTGTCCATCATCAAGTACAATTTTGTTTGCTTCCTCTTGTTGTGTGGCTATCTTGTCCAATCTTTCTCTTTGAATTGTTTAAATTCTGTCCACTCTTCCTTTACCGGTGATAAGCCTACTCCTTTTTTCCCTCTTTCTCTTAGCTGCCTCCCTTCCCATAGGACGAGGAATGGATCCAACCGAGTTTGAATCAGATACATCACTTTCACGTGTTCTCTTACATCTATTGCTACCAGATCCTGAATTTCCGCCTACCTGACTTGCGTAACGTGGTTGATCTTGGATAGAAAGCCACTCTTCCATCAAGGAAGTGGTCTGATTAGGGAGAATTGAAAATATTAACTGGTCAAATGGTCAAACAATATTGAGTTTATTTATTGATTCTATTTGTATTTACTAATTTCATATTTTTTTGTCATTCATTTTGGGTCTGTTCGTGATTGTGGATTAGAGCTTTTGCGCGGATTAGTGAATATAATTACCTCCACAAAAATAGTTACCACTTTCTCCGTCCTGATTTAATTTTTTTACTTTGACTTTGAACGAGGATTGGAAAAAAAATATATTGAGAGTATGAAAACTAAAGTATGAGAGAGAACACGGGTAAGGTGTTTTTGTTGTGAGAATGACAAATGAGTCTCATCGTCCATTTTAGGTAATAAAGTAAAATAAAAACCTTAAATTGAGACAAAACAAAAAGAAAAGTAAGAACCTTAAATTGGGATAGAGAGAATGAGTAAATGAATAGCAAGAGATGAATATAGTATTTTAAAATTTGATATGGTTATTTTTTTATTTGTTGGCCAAAATTTATAAATATATATATATATTTTTTTTTGATTTGATATGACCACTTTTACGGAGTGGGGGAGGATTTTTTTGGGCGAAAGTTTTTTTTTTATTTATTTATTAATATTTAATATTTAATGTTTTTATGGATTTAAATTATTATAAAATCATGTCGTCGCCGTGCATCGCGCGTGAGTTGTTCTTATATATTTAAATTAATAAGAAATTATGTCATCCATTATATATATATAGTTCACTATTTTTTGTTTTAATTTATTTTCAATTAAATATGAATTTCCCCATAATAAATTAATTATTTGCTATATTCATTATTTAACTCTCTCTGATACAAGTGTTCTTTTATAATTAAAAAAAAAAAACAATTTACCTTTCTAAGTTTATACTGTTTATTTGTTAAGAAACATCAATGATGTTTCTTATGTTTGTACTTTGCTAAAAAAAAAATGTTTGTATTGAAAATACTGTATTTAAAGAAGTATTTTATATTGTATAAAAAAATTCCGTCCCTCATTATCTTTACTTTAGTTTGCATGTTTTCTGTTTAAATAACTCCCCGTGCATCGCACGGGAGTAATGCTAGTTATTATAAAATAATGAAGACATTATTAATAAATAACATGCTATTAAAATTAAAATAAAATTTTAATAACAAACTTATAAAACCATGTATTGCGCGTTAATCTAGTTGCCTATTAAAGTTGAAAACAACAGCGTACTATGATGGTAGCTTTTATAAATGTAATGAGCCGCGTGATGTCTACTACAACTGCTAGTGACAATTATAGATCCTGTCTCCGTCAGTCTCACCTTCGAAGCAAAGAAATCAGGATTCCAGTGAATAAGCTTCTACCACAAAAAGTATGAGCCGATATAGGAGACAAAAAATTGGGGACAACTGGATTCTGAAATTAAGAACCCTGAATCTCTTTGCATTTTGTAATACGACTGATTAACTGCTGCCACAAAATAAGAAAACTAAATTTTCTAAAATTAACATGCGAATAGAATGTTAAAAAACTAAGCATGTACCCAGGAAGGAACACAATCATTTTCATCAAAAAAATTACCTTCAAACTTTCAGACGGAGATTTTTTAAGCTACCATGTTTGATAAATGGATAAAACCTACAAGGTGACTACTGCAGTGAGCATCAGCTCAATAGTATATGGAGAGCGTACGATGATGTTGGAGAGATGGGGTTTGGATGCCAAATGACCATAACCAAAGATCCAATTCCACACTTAGCACCTGCAATCGTAAGAAAAAAGAATTAATGAAATTTAAAAAAGTTTTTGAGCATATGCGCCATAGTATACCTACGATAATTTCGTGACAAAAGGCAGTCTAAGTTAACCTTACAACACACATCATATGGAGAAAAAGAGGTAGACTATTATGAAGGATATTGCCTCTAATACTACCCCTTACAACAATAATGTACTTGAATTGAAATGCTACAACTTCATCCATTCAACTTATTTTGATGCTTCCAGGATGTATAATGATTGTTTCAACTCTCCATACACAACACAAATATCATTCATTCATCAAGTATGTGGAAATGACGGCAAATATTTTGTCTCAAGTTAACAACTTGAGGCTTCTTCCAGACAAGTGAACATCAACGTCAGAAGCCTTAAATGCATCCACTCAATTGAAAATTGTTAAAAGCCTCACATTGTTTAGTTTGAGGCTTGTATAATTGAACGTACCCACTACTTAGTACTGTGTAGTTTGAGGCTTGTATAATTGAACGTACCCACTATTTAGTACTACAACCATCAGTGAACTCCATAAAGAGTACTACAAACTATAAATTTGTGGTTTGGTAGGTTATAAAATGTTGCTTCGAAAAGTTGTACTCCTTTCGTCTAAAAGCTCAATGTGCACAGTTAGCTACTATTAGGCACAATAACTAAGGAGTGAATATATATATATATATATATACATATATATATATATATACATATATATATATATATATATTCAAAAGTGTTGTGAGTAGAAAAGAGGTTGCGAGTGTGATAGTCGGATGTGGTTGGCAAGTGGGACCCACAATTGAAGTGTGTGAGTATGACAAGTGGGGTATGATAAATATACTAACAACAAAGGATATCCATTTTAGGAAGTGGGACTTATCAATGACACCCTTTAAACGGGTAAGTGTGCACACCGAGCTGGGACGGAAGGACTATGGATCATATGGCTAAACAAGTGAAGCAAGGGCTATTGAATGTAAGTGTGGGCGTAAAAGAAACAAAATGGATAAAATCATGTCTTCATAGATATTGCAACCAAAGATCAATGGCATAACCAAGAGCAACTTGATGTATACTAGCCCCACAATGCATCATTATTTTTTTATGGTCCAACCGTCCAAGCCATCCAGTTTAGTGTGGAATGCCAACTTGAAAGCATACTCAAAAATTAAGAATAAAAAACCTCTTCGACTAAATGCTAATTGTGTGTGTATATGTGTGTGTTATTGAAAGGGATCATCTTACAAATTAATACAAGAGAAAACCCCAACACAAAGAAATACTAAAAGGCACATGGAAAATGAGACAACAATATACTCCCTCCGTCCCATTGTATACTTCAAAGAAAATTTGGGTTCAAGAATTAAGAAAAAGGTGATGTGTTGTGAGTGTAGATGGTTTGGTAAGAGAGAAAAAGTGGGGTAGAGAATTGTTAGTGGGTAATTGTTGTGAGTATGACATGTGGGGTCCACAAATAAATAAGTGTTAAAAACTTTCCTTTTTAGGCTTTGAATTTTAAAATGGGACGACCAAAATGGAAATTATTGAAGTTTAAAATGGGACGGAGGGAGTATACAAGAGAAATGAAATCCTCCCTCCGTCCCACCTCACTTGACACCCAAGAGGTGCAATAACTAAGGAAAAATAATAAAATAAGGAAAATGTGTGGTAGAAAATGAAGAGAGAGAATGAGTGGGGTAAATAGTAGTGTTGGTTGAATAAATGAGTGGTGGAAATGAAGATAAAGAATGAGTGGTGGGGTAGAGTGAATATAAAATTATAAAAAGTAGGCTATTTTGGGAAGGGCCAAAATATGTTTAGCCCCCCAAAGTATCCACCCATTCCCACTTTGCCACCCAAACCCAATTTTGTCCCAAAGTGACCTTCTAATTTGTCATTTGTCCCAGTTTGACCTATGACCTCCTCTGACCCCTAACGGCGTTAGAAAGTTAACGAAAAATGGTCATGTGCATATCATGTGAGGGGTATTTTGGTGGTTTTAATTTGGGGGTTTTAATACCCAGAGGAATTCAAGACAACGCGTCCTTCTCGACAAACCCACCAAAAATTAAGCCTCAGATTCTTGTGAAATTCGAAGGAGGAGTGAATCGCGATCGGCGTTTTGCAAGAAGGAAAAGCCTCTCACTCTCTCTCATCTCTAGACAACCTCCGCCACCAACGTTCTACGGCGCCACCGTTCTACGGTTCCACCGGCTTTCTCGACAACTGCAATAGTCATTACGAATCTAACGCCACCGCCACCGGCATCGTCACCGTCCTCCACGACTTCATTTTCTTCTCCATCTCTTTTTCTTTGTGAATTTACGGAGAACTGTGGATCTTGACCGGCATCGTCACCGTCACCGGCTTTCTCTGCGTTTTGATTTTTATTTTGTGGATCTGGGCTTGCTATTTGACGATATGAATATGCAATTGTGTTCGTGTGCGTGTTCATTTTCATAAATTTGAGTTTGTTATTCGTATATCTGGGTTTATTATTTAATGATTAATGCTTGTTGTTTGCAGATCTGGGTTTTTTTTCAATGATTTGATTTTTATTTTTTTTAAATATCTGATAATTTTTTCAAATCCAAGTTTGCTTTCGTGGAGTAAAAACTTTGAGAGGTCGCTGTGATCTTGATGCTGGTTATTGATTAAAAGATAAGTTATTACTTGTGTGATTTAGGTTTTGTGATTTGGGTTTTGGGAGAAGGAATCAAGAACAACAATGGCGGAATTTGGATTAGAGAGGAAGGGGTGGGTTTGTCGATTCTGGAAAAATGGCGGCGGTGGTGGTCATCGGATTCTGGAAAATTGGTGGTGGTGGTGGCGGTAAATGAAGGTTGATGATGGTGGTGGTGGAGAAAGGGTATAAATGGACCTTTATACCCTTTCATTTTCAAGAAAAATGATAAAAAGAACCCTCACATGACATGCACATGACCATTTCTCGTTAATTTTCTAACGCCGTTAGGGGTCATAGGGGGTCATAGGTCAAACTGGGACAAATGGAAAATTAGAGGGTCACTTTGGGACAAAATTGGGTTTGGGTGGCAAAGTGGGAATGGGTGGATACTTTGGGGGGCTAAACATATTTTGGCCTTTGGGAAGTGTCAAGTGAGCTGGGACAGACCAAAATGGAAATAAGTGTCAAGTGAGCTGGGACAGAGGGAGTACCTGCTTTCCAGTTTTTTTACGAATCAAGTCCCTTATCTTCTCCACTGCATACACTGAACAAGCTCGCAGTTCAACTTCCTCCTCACTGCCTGAAGAAATTTCATTGTTAGCCTCAATAATATCAGCCAGGGCAGAGCTATATCTCAGTACTCCAAGCTGCTGAAGCACTGCAGGCACGATGTAGTCCGCAAATATAGTAATGGAACCAATGTCACTGAAGTCTCCATATCCTTGACCTTTAAATGCACCCCATAAGTCAGCAGTAAAAATCTGAGCTCTTTTGTAAAGGAAAATCTGGTGGCCTTTGTACACGGTATGATCTCGGAATCCTGTATATGGTAACTTAAGAGTTCATGATCGGGTACAGTCCTTCACTGGTGTGACTATAAATTCCCCCAAACACATACTCCCTCCGTCCCGGAATGATGTTCCGAATTTTTTCGTTGTTTGTTCGAATGAACTTTGAGCAATACTTATAGGTTTTGTTAATTAATTATCCTGAAGAAAATCGAAAATATTTTATTGATACACCATTATATATACTATCAATAACATTTTTTAGATTTTCATTAGGATAATAGAATTAGCCTATAATTATTACTCGACGTTCATTCAAACAATACACAAAAAAGTGGGAGCATTATTCAGGGACGGAGGGAGTATAACCAAGAGTGTAAACAAGAAAAATAGAACTACCAGGAAAATGACTAGTGATGAGAGCAACGAGCTTTACAGCTGATTTCCCACAGGACTCCACAAGATTGCAGGCTTTGCCATCAAAGCTTTTCTCTAGCTCAAACCCAACCTAATTGATGATATTGAGCGAATTTTATCAGCAAAAAACATTAATACCAGTACTGAGGAACTTAAGGCCAGCAATTACATGACTGAGTTTTATTTTTTTGGTAAGGAGAAACTCTTCCACATTGGACCCTCATTTGGGTACAAAATTCTGGGGGTTCCGTCATCCAAACCAAGCAAAGCTGGAAGAAGATAGCTGGTGTGAACTGAACCATATGCTTTGGGTTGTATTTTACCACAGGTGCAAACTCTAGCACTAGTTACAAGCCTATAAACTGTACAAATGCAACATGAAGAACACTGAAAACGAATAAAATATACCTCATGCAAGAGGCGGACCCGTTCATCCTCCAATGGAAGCGCTCTAGGCCAATTCAATAATTCTCGTAACTGAGGACCTGACAGCAACCATTGATAATTCTTCGCGTTGTAAGCATTAAATTCTTTTAAGGAAACATAACAGCCTTCTTTATTCAAATCAAGACAATGCTTTTTTTATATGGAAGAAGTTCAAGTAATTTTAACATACAGTGGACTCCTGCATTCGCAACCACTATGTAGAGGAAACATTATCAGGGGACATGACGGGAACCACTAATACATTCTTTTTGTCGTAAGCAACAAGTTTTTTCAAGAAACATAGCAGCCTGATTTATTAAAATCAAAACAACCATAGTTGTTTTTTTTAATATTGTGGCAGTTCAAGCAATTTTAATTTACAGTCAGGGCTGCATTTTCGGCCATTGGGTGGAGGGAGCATTTAGTTCAAGTGTATAACCGAATGGCAGTGAGAGAGATCTAAATTGACACATCAAAATATCAAGCATGTCAATTCATTGGATATTCATGCACATAAAATCGCTCTCTACAATGTTTTTGAGGCATATTTCAACTACAGATTTCAGGGAAAACAAATGTAGATAGCAAGTCTATTCACCACTGCTAAAGATCCAGGCCAGTATCGACACCGATTCAAATTCTCCACATTCTGTTTTTTCTTATTCTATGACTCTTAAATTTTTATTCTTTTTTCTAGGATAAGCAAGCTACGTCTCTATTAAATACAGAAAATAGAGGGTAAAGTTCATTTGAACATCACAGCTATTTGAAAACACTGAAATTCTACAAGGAGGTTCCATAAGTAGAGTTGCAAGAATAAGGCAGTGTACCAGTGTACTTTTGTAGACGATCAGCATCAAACACGGACTTATCTTTCTGAAGGGCTGCCTTTAATCCCGAAGCCAAATCATCATAATTTAGATCCTTATCTATGATCAAATAATAAACAATACAGGGTCAAAAACTACTTCCAGCAATTAGGAAACTAGTGTGAGTAAAAAAAGTACACGTGACGTCTCAGGCATAAATAGAAGACAAAACTTGCATGCTGATTTCCGAGTCCAATAGAAGATATCGTCATTTAAGCATAAATGAAGAACTGTGGAAAAAACAATTTTACCTGGCCAAAAGCAAAAATTCAAGGCATCCAGGACAAACAAGTACTGAACAGTGAGGGGTCCATTGTCAAAATAATGGATTCCTTCATAATCCCACTCGACCTTCGGGATTGAATCTTTGATTTGTTCAGCCAGTTTCTCAATTCCTGCATTTCATATAATTATATACACACCAACAAACTGTATTCACCCGTGCCAAATCTCAAAGTCAATGTTTATTTTAAATTTACGGGACATTATAAAAATGTGCACGAATATTGTTTTAGAAAGAAAAAAATAGACATTCATTTTGGTATAAAAATTCTAGAAATTAGGGGTTCATTTTGTAACAGAATGAGTAACGAGTAAACACAACTCCTCATTAAAATGCTTAAATTGAACCCCAAACAAAGTTAAAATGTGCCTAAAAACAAACGGTTGCCAAACAGAGCATAAACATGCAGTAATTATCGTTCAATTCAACGCCATTTTCATTTACGAAGAGGGCTAAATAAATGAGAATGTAAGTGACCTGAATAATCGATGGAGACGTGAGAGGAGTGGTCGGCGACCCAAGCGGAGCTAACCCTAACTTCGTCCATGGCGGCCGCGCACAAAGTAGTCCCCGCCGCCGGAGACGGCAAATATAGAATGTGAATCTTTTTAAGGATTAGGATTGAATCCTTAACCTAGTTGAAATGGGAATTTATTGTCGGTCGGTCAGGGGTTTGAGTCGTTGGAAGTTTCCCGCTTTTGTTTGTTTGTTTCTCTTTGTTTCGAAACTAACACCGATTTGACCTCCGTACTATCTAAACTACCAAACTAACATGCGTACTATCCATAAATTAACCAAATCAACCTAAATCGTTAACAGAATTTAATAAGCGTTAACAAATGTCAGTAATTTAACGAATATTGCTATCAATCTTTTGAAAAATATTAACCATATTACAAATGGGCAAAATGCAAATAAATAATTTACAAATAAAGCCCTCAATTAATACCTTATGAACCTTAAAAAACTAGTAAATCTTATTCCCAGCAAAACCAAATCCCTTTTTCTCCACCAAACAGCCATTACCCCCAACCCCAACCAGCGCAGCTCCCACCCCACCGGCCGACCGCCCTCCTGCGAAACACCATTTTCTTCTCAGTTCCCACCAGCTCAAACCTTCCCTCGTCTAGATCTAAAACCATTCCTCTTTCCCCTTTTTTTCTACAACTTCGTGATACAACAATTGCACACCCACGCCGCCACCGCTGTCTTTACCCCTCGTTATCGTCGCTCAAGCTTCGTCGTCGCCGGTCAAGCGTCGCCGTCGTCGGTCAAGCTTCATCGTCGGTCAAGCCTCGTCTCTCCGGCCACCCCACCTATGCCCCCTCCAAATCGATTTCTCTAACTTTCTCTCTCGCTGTCCTAAAATGTGCTAAATCTGCAATTAATTTTGAAATCAAATCAAGAATCTTCTTCTTTTCGTTCATGGGATGCATCTGCAACTCTGTCTACCCTTTTAGGTGTTCTCAGATGCCCAACTCTTTTTGTATTGATTTATTTCCCCATAAATTTTATGAAAATTCATTTGGATGGTTGAGTTGTGGCTTGGGTTGCTCGAATAAATGAATAAATTGTGACAAGGAGAGATGGGGTGCTTGGTGGTAGGGGATGGTGGTGGGTGAAGGGTGGGACGTTCGTTCCTTAAAGAGGGTGAAACCACCACCATTGATGAACAAAAGTGAAGGTTTTTTTTTTTTTTTTTTTTTTTTTAAATTTGATTTGTGGATTGGTGGGTTTTGTTTAGTTTGAATTGGGTTGGAGAGAGCCTTTGAATGAGGGAATTAAGAGGAAGGGGTTGGGCATGTGGTGATGGAATGGAAAAGATGATGAGAAGTAGTTTTCTTTGTCCTTCCGTTTCTCATACGATTTCAGATCAAGGATGATGGTGGGATAAGGTGGTGGGGTGTATATTAATGTTTATTGGGGTGTAGTCTGAAAATTTTGACTATAATATCCGTTAAATTACTGACATTTGTTAACGGCTATTAACATCTATTAACGACTTAGGTTGATTTGGTTAATTTATGGAGAGTACGCACGTTAGTTTGGTAGTTTAGATAGTACGGAGGTCAAATTGGTGTTATGCACATAGTACGCGGGTCATTTTGGTCGTTTACTCGTTTCTCTTTGCCACGTTCAATGTTGGGTCAGTTTAGGCCTTTTGTAATAAAGAAATAATAAAGTTACAAACGATGGCTATAAAATATGACTTAAAAAATGAAGTGTCATAATTGTTTTGGTGTTTTTAATTATAGTGTGTCGGGTCCATTATCGATTTAGCTAATGAAATAGCACCACCATATCTAGCATCCTTTATTTTGCAAACTTCTTTTGTAAGCCGAGCATTGCCCTTTGTAATCTGTAATACTCAGTTTAGGCATTTTGTAATGGCAATACTCTTCTGCAAAAGCTTTTTTTTTTAAAAAAAAAGAAAATTAAAGTCACACAAGAGTCTCATAAACTTTTGAACACAAAGTGATTAATTGGCTGGTTAATTAATGAAAAGTAGAGACTACAAACACAACAACCAATCAATCACTGACAACTGTGTTTGTTACACAAAATTTGAGGTTTTTTTGTGACTCTAGTAAGTATTATTTTTTTTTAAAAATAGTCTTCCGTCCAAACTTTTGATTACTTATTTTGGGCATCCATACTTATGATTACTTACTAAAATCTTCAATTTTCTCTCTCCTCCCCACTCACAACAACTATCCATTATCTCATTTTCTTTCTCATTCCCATTCACAATACCTAATTTTTCTTAATCTCCGCACATTCAGTTTTTAGTAACTAAAAATTTGGGACAGGGAGAGTATATGTTAACCATGCTGGGTCAGTGACTGGACCTAATGGATATGAATTATGAACGAATAGGTTATTTATACTTGTCCGAAAAAGTTAAGTTTCTCTTCCTTTACTACAAATGAAATTTAAGTAATAATTTAAAGGGTTAATTGCAATTTGGTTCCTGACTTTTTCCAAAATTTGTAATGTTGATGATGTCTTTTCAATTTCGCCAATTGGTATACCCACTTTGTCATTTTGTTGCAATCTGACTACAAAAGTAACTGGGTGTTAGTTTTCTAACAGATTTTATGTCATATGACTAGCACATGACGTTTTAAGGGACGTTTTAAGATATTTTTGGAGCTACACATATCCGATTAATATAATTTTTTTAAAAAAAATTGAAACTAATATTTAAATTTACAACATATATATTTTTTTAGCAATATTTTGGGTGATTGGATTATTTTATATTAAATCTTAATTTTAAATATTAAAACAAAACACATGAAATAATAATCTAAAAGATATATTAGCCCCAAATATGTTTCATATGAAGTACATGCTATATGTAGATTATCAGTTCGTAAAAATATTTGATAGGAAAAAAAAAGAGAGGAAGAAAAGGATGAATCGAGGGAAGAGTGTATGTGGACGGGGTGATGTGGGAACGTGGCAGAGGGGTGGAGGAAAGCAAATGTTAGGAAATAAGGTATATCATGGTGGAAAGTAGTAATATTTTTTTTCAGATTATTTTTCCCATATCCTCTATTTTTAAAATATTTCCATTTATTTAATTTTAAAATTAATATAATATAATTAGTTCACCAATTTTTTTTATCAAAGTATATATATTGTATATTTAAATATTAGGTTATGCTTAAAAAAAGAATCATACCAATCGGATATGCGTAGCTTCGCAAACATCCTAAAACGTCATGTGCTAGTCATATGACATAAAATCTGTTAAAAAACTAACACCCAGTTAGTTTTGTAGTCGGATTGCAATAAAATGACAAAGTGAGTATACCAATTGACGAAATTGAAAAGACAGCATCAACATTGCAAATTTGGAAAAAGTCAGGAACCAAATTGCAGTTAACCCTAATTTAAAATATTTTTAATTATTTTAATAAAACTTTAGAACTTATTTTGATATACCATTATAAATATTATTATCAATTTTTAGATTCTCATTGAGATAATTAAAAGTAGCCTAAATTATTTCTCAAAGTTCATTTATATTTTATTTTTTTAAAAAAAAGAAGAAAAAACAAATGGGGGGAGAGAGAGAGAGAGAGAGAGAGAGAGAGAGAGAGAAGAGTTTAATTTGAATCAAAACAATGCAGGACTTTCACCCTCTTAGTCTAATCTCTTCGACAGACTCATAAAATAATAGTAGCAGATAAACCGGTGGCAGTGGCAGCAGCGTTAGCATGTTGGTGGCAGGTGATGCGCTGACCGCAATGTAGTTGCAGTAGCAATGGTGGAGGTGGGTGGGTGTGATGCTGCCAAAAAAATCTCGAGTGGGCACCACGTTCCAAGTCGTCGTCCTCAGGGAAGGTTGTACCTAACTTCTTCTCCGATCTGCAAAACCAACACCGTTAGGGTGGGGGAGGTTTTCCCCCAAAAACCCTCCGGCGTGAGAATAAGATCTCCTTTCAACCAACAAACCAAGAAGAGAAAAGTTTGAAGGTCTGAGTGAGCATACCTTAGGGTTTGGGTAGAGATGTCTTTATATAGTCCTCTTTGTGGTCCTTACCATGACATGGGGCTATGACACGTGGCAACTCGTTATTGGTCATTTGGACTTTATGCATGACCACCTGCCCATAGTGGGACGAGAAAAAGGTGTTTTTGTCTTATTTCCAGACAAAGGATCACAATGTCAGAGGTCGTTGATCTCTTGTCGTAGCCACCAAGTAATCTGGGATCAAGTCATCCACTTAGCCATTGGCTCGCTTCGACGACTTGCTCCTTGATCACTCAAGTCGGCGATATGTTGATGACCTCTCATACGGTTAACTTTGATGACCTTGTTGAGGGGTCCACAGGGAAGTCGCCGTTTCCTAGACTTCCACGTATTTAGCTACGTTCACTTGCCTTTATAGCTGCATTAATTCCTTCTCAGTTGAGACACTTTGCCAATGCACCAAGAAGGCGAGTTGAATAGGCAACTCGCATAAAACTCTCTTCCCCTTTACATACTCCTGCTTCTTCATGCATCAAGACTCCGCTTTATGAATCCTTGAGATAATTTGAATACAAGTTGATTTAGTGTTAGCGTTTGAGTCAACGCTAACAACTTGGTCTTACAAGAGGAAGATGTCAACTTGGTTTATCACGTTGACCTTATTCTTTGACCAACCATCCCAATTTGTCTAGTTAACCATTTAAGTGACCTCCGTCCCCATTTTTTACTTTGTTGTACCAACATTGAGCCTTTTTTGATCCGTCCCATACTTTTAATGGGGCCCATATATTATTTTTTGCTTGGGTACATCAGTAGCCCCCCAACTTTTCATTGTGACTATTTATGGTCCAATGAAGAGTTCATGAGCCGAGCTCTTACGCCAAGATGCACAACGACCTTACGATGGTTTGTTAAGTGGCGAGTTGATAAATGGGTCGTTGCTTATTTAACCCCTCAAAATTTGGGACTTGCTCACCGATGCTGCTAATCGTCCGGTCCATTTATCGCATTTGTCACGCGCTTTTAACACATTCCATTAATCTAGCTAGCTGTAACGAATTGAGTATGGAACTCGCCAACCCCTTTTTAACCTTATTTCCACGCGTTGCATCAATTCACTAAATTTTAAGACTGCTTCATGCGAGTTGCATTTTACTGTTGCAAGTTGACAAGGCTAATTGATCATTTCATGCGAGTTGGAGAAGTAACCTACTAGAACAAACCGGCTTCTATAAAATAAGGTGTGGATTGGTGGGAACTCAAATTTCAAAATTGGGATACACAAAACCAAGTACAATGATGTCAGCATGTGTCATAAAATGTTTCACTTGACCCTTTTGAATTATTCACTGCAAGAGTGAAAAGTGAAAATTCATTTTACTCATTCACTCTTTCTCTCCTCATTGCATTTTTCAAATCTATGAGCAGACATTTTATTCCGGCCGACGCCTACAACTCCGGTGAATCCCATGGCTCCTTTTCTCATTGTTTTTTGTCCGATTTAGCACTGGGATCTGGTTCGCATACTTAAACCGCCTGGGGACCCACTTTTTTCAGTCGGATCTGATCTCATTTTTGGGCCGATTGACCCCCCCTTCTTTTCTTACGTCTTTCCGACGACCTTCTAAAATTCCGGTGAGTTCTCAACCTTTGTTTCTTGGATATTTTCATTTGAATCCAAACATAAATCTTGTTCTTTTTTCATTTTTGAACGTAATCTTGGAATTTTTGATAGATTCAAACTCTCTTTTATTTAAATAGCCTCCAATGGTCTCCCTCTAGCTTTCCGGTGATCATTCCGGCGTTCCTTCTTCATGGTGTCTAGGTTCCGATGACACTTCCTGGTGAGCCTTGAATCTTAATTGATTAATTATTTACTTTTTTCCTTTTTCCAGCTATTTGATCCTTGAGCGGCCTTCTTTTTTCGATTTTGTGACTGAATTCGGTGTTCTTGCACAGGTTCGGCCCCTCCTATGCTCAATTTGGTTCCCATTTACGCCCTCTTTTGCTCTTTTTTTTTTTTTCGATTCTTCAACCGGTGCTCTTGAATTTTTCCGTGGCTTGATCTTAGCAACCATTGCCCTTTCATAGATTTCTGAGTTTGCAGGTAAGTCTTTCTATCTCGCTTCTTGACTCGTTACATCTTACTCGACCAAGAGATCATGCTTTCTCAAGGAGGAAAAAGGTTCCGGTATGGTCGATGTCTTAAAACTGATGCGTTTTACCGGGCAACTAAGGATTGTTGGGTTAGGATGTGGCGTTTTGAGTTGATTGGTTTGTTAATTTCTCTTGAGGCTAGTCCCATAGTGTTTAAGGCCGTAGAAATTAAGGGTCCCAATCGCCTCCCACTTTCTTATGAATATATGATGGGCTTTTATGATAAGAGTTCTTTGGGGGATTTCATTTGTGCTTTTTATGAGTCTTCTGTTGATTCTGATCAGTCTGGCTCTAGCCTTCATGTCACCAATGACCCTACTTCTGTTTTTTACAGCAACATTCCTCTTGCTGGAGGCGAGTTGCCTATGGATAGCACTTCTCAGATTGGCGGGTCCTCTCAGGTTGACATATCTACCCCCGGTGAAATTGTGGAAGCGGGTGAATCTAGTTGTACTCAAAACAATTCCTTTAGATCTCCGTATCATCTTAGGTATTTCATCAACGCTGCGATTTATAAAATACATTCTTATGATGGGGATCTTGACTTAGCGAAGATGAGAGCTCGTCAGGATGCTATAGTCGTTTACCCTTCCCAATTTGAGGCTGGGTTGCATCTTCCCATTGATCCCTTTATTTCTGAGTTTCTCTTCCATACTGAGGCCGCCATCGTTGATCTTCATCCCAATCTTATTATGACCTTGACTTGTTTTATTGTTGTAACTAGGGCAAATAGATATGAACCCACCATGAGACTTTTGAGGGAGTTCTTTGATATTATCACTTATGGGGAGGATAAATTGAGTATTAGGTCTCGGCCTGGCAGGAAATTTTTTACCCCCATACCAAATAGAATCCGAAATGCCTTTGATGATCCTCTTCTTGTCTTTTCGAGTCGGGGGTGGAGCCATCATGTGCCTGTATATGAAATCACTATTAAAGTCGGGGTTCGCACACCTTTAACTCGTTATGAGAAAGAGTTGAAAACTTTAATCTTGACCCCTTTAGTTAACACGGGTCCTCAGGCTAGATATTCGTGGAGGTTGATTTTGGATGATGAGACTTTGTTAAGGATTGTCGGTATTACTCCCATTAGGGGTGGCAGCATTTCTTCCTTGATTCCCATTATAGATCAGCCCTGCTTTCCCGGATGGGAACGTCATAACGGTGGCGTGTTGCCCGTGAACTGTTCTGTTTGCTCCCAGCCTGGTTCTTTTTGCAAAGGCAAGCAAAGATCATTGGGTGCTTGCTCCTTTCCTTTACTCTTTCCTTTTTTTTAACCCTTTATTCTTTATGCTGTTATTAACTCTATCCTTTCCATTTTGCAGCTTTTAACCAGATGGATCTTCAAGATAAGAAGAACGAGCATATTGCTGCTAGGATAGCTGCCCGAGAGGCTGAAAAAGCTCGGATTGTTGCTTTGAAAGCTTTGCCACTTTCTGCTAGAGTATATGTCCTTATAAGTGCTAATGGTATTGATTCTACGCTGATCGAGCAAGTTGAAGCTGAGGCTCCCAAAGGGAAAGGTCCTTCCAAGAAAAAGGTTTCCAAGAAGAAAGCCTCTGTCAGCCTCCAATTGCAAGACGAAGAAGGAACTGAGACTGCAAGTGTGGAGGAATCCGAATCTGCGAAAGTTGTCGAGTTGGATGTGGATGCAACGCCTAGTGGGGGGTCTGTTGAGGTTGTTGGTGCAGCCGAATTGGAGAGTCACGGGTCTAAGAGAGCTCGCACTGATGACTTTCGTTCTCCATTTCGCTCCCGTGACCAGGCTATTGACTCTGATGTTTCTGGTAAGCAGCTTGCTATTTGGTCCTAGCCTCATTTCTCATTCCCTATGTCTTTGGAGGGCATGAAGCCCATTATTGCTGAATTGGGAAAAATTCCAGAAATGAAAGGTTTCGATCTTACTTCACGCCATCCTGTTAAGATCTCTTTTGGTAGGGCCGTCTTGAAGAGGGTTTGTGATGCTAGGCATGTTGCTGATTTGGAGACTGAGACCACTGTCACTCATGAGGATCGTGCTGGGCAAATTGTTAGTGAGGTAAACGTTTAACCCCGTCATTGCTCAGGTGTCAATGTTGTTACTTTTGAACTCTCTTTTTATTCTTGCCCCTTCTTTTTGCAGATGAGTGGACTTGTTACTAGCTTGGTCAATAGGAATAAGAAGTTGGAGAATGATATTCTTGTTCTCAAGAAGGCTTTGAGTGTTGAGACGTCGGATAAGTTAAAGGCGAAGTCCACTCTCCAAGCTTGTCAGACTGAGAAAGACTTTCTTGTTGCAGAAAAGAAAAACTTGACCGATAAGATTGATAACCTGAAACAGGAGCTTACCGAGTCGCAAGATGAGAGAGCTCGAGTTGAGACTGAGTTACGTGATGGGAAAGCTCATGTTGAGGCTGAGAGGGATGGGCTCCAACGCCAAATTGTGCAACTAGAGTAGACTATTAGTGTGTCTCGTGTTCAGGCTATTACTGAGTATAAAAATTCCGATCAGTTCAAGTATGATGCTGCAGGCAAGTGTTTCCCTTTGTTGGAGAGATCTTCTTTTTTCCCCATGCGGCCTGCTTTAGCAGAAGGTATTTCTCTTGAGTCAGTTGCCAAGTGGTTAGCTGAGCCTTATTACAGTGACTTGGCTAGGAAGAGCCATTGTGTTTTGTCCTATGATGATGAGGAGCTGAAACAACTTGCTGCCTTTGACCAAGAGATGGGTAATCCCCATTGGCCCATTCCTCCATTGGCAGATTCTGTTGTTGATGATCTTTATCTTTCCTTTGCCAACTTGAAAACGGAAGAGATCAATGCTAGAAAAGAAGAAGTTGCACGTTTGAGGGAAGCCAAACATGATTCTTCTCAACTTCCCTGATTTAGTTAGTATGTCTCTATTGGACTATATTTTTGCTTTTTTCCTTTTGTATGTCGCCTCTGTTTTGCGACTTGAAGGGTCTGCGTGCTCTTTAGGGACTATGTAACGGGCATGCGTGCTCTTTGAACAATCTTTATATATTTTTCCTCTCTTTTAGAACAAGTATTATAACTTGTGTAATTCAGATGCTTGAACTTTCTATGCTTTGTATGCACTTTTAGTTCTTGCAAATTATTTACTTGCGAATTTTATGTCCTCTTTTTCATTTATCAGGAGGAATTCCCTCTTATTACTCCCCCCTTTAGAAGGGACTGTCTTTAGGCAGCCCGTTTTTTGAGAAGTAACAAATCATCTCCTTTTTGACACGATATCGTCGTATTGCACCGTCATCTCGCCACTTTTGTTGAGGCTTCCTTCAATTTACAAGTCCCTTAGTCGATGCTCATTTAGCCGATTTTATTGCCCTTCTTGCAAGAGCAACTCGCCACTTTTTTTTTTTTTTTTTGATGTTGCAACTCGCCTATGCGGGTTAAAGGAGAAACTTGTTAATTTATTTTGCCACTATGAATTTATCAAAGAAACATTTATACGAGTTGCATGTCCCAATCGTTATGTTTGAGAAGTTTATCATTATTTGGTCATTTGGAGCCAAGTCTTTGTCTTTTCATCAAGCAAGATGATTGATCATCTTATCACGAATATTTCTTTCTTAACAACTCGATGCTAAGTTTCTTTATTTGCTTGGAAACTTTAAGCCAAGTCTTTGACTTTTCATCATGCAAGATGATTGTTCATCTCGTCATGATCTTTTATATTTTATTACTTGGAGATTTTAATCCAAGTCTTTGCCATTTTTCATCATGCAAGATGATTGATCATCTTATCACGATTTTTTCTTTCTTAACAACTCAATGTTAAGTTTCTTTATTTGCTTGGCGACTTTAAGCCAAGTCTTTGAATTTTCATCATGCAAGATGATTGTTCATCTCGTCATGATCTTTTTTCTTTTATTACTTGGAAATTTTAATCCAAGTCTTTGCCATTTCATCATGAAAGATGATTGATCATCTTATCACGATTTTTTCTTTCTTAACAACTCAATGTTAAGTTTCTTTATTTGCTTGGCGACTTTAAGCCAAGTCTTTGACTTTTCATCATGCAAGATGATTGTTCATCTCGTCGTGATCTTTTTTCTTTTATTACTTGGAATTTTAATCCAAGTCTTTGCCATTTCATCATGCAAGATGATTGATCATCTTATCACGATTTTTTCTTTCTTAACAACTCAATGTTAAGTTTCTTTATTTGCTTGGAGACTTTAAGCCAAGTCTTTTGCTTAGTGCCTTTAAACTAAGTCTTTGTAATATCAAGCTTTTAAGAGAGCCATAGTAACTTAGATAACTTTAAACATCAGAAAAAGTTTCCTGCCATTACATCGCTTTCTACCATTACATCTTAACCATCGCTTTCTACCATTACATCTTAACTTATAAAATTACTTCCTACCATTACATCTTTTAGGGAAAGCAAGAAAATAGACATTTGTCTCTACTATTACTCTACTAATGATAATACTTCTTCAAATGGTCCACATGTCATGGGTTCTTGAGCTCAGTCCCATCCTCCTTTTTCAACAAATAAGTTCCTTCACGAATGACCCTTGACACTTGGAAAGGGCCTTCCCAATTCGGGTTGAGTTTGCTGTAACCTGGTTTGTGGCCAGTGACTTCAACTTTCCTCAGCACCCAATCCCCTATCGAATAATATCGCTTGTTGACTCTCTTGTCATGCTGGCTTTTCATTTTTTGCTTATAGTTAACCATCTTCATCCTTGCCTCCACCCTCTTTTCATCTACCAAATAAAGGTCCAATGCTCTTCTCTGCTTATTTACTACTTCATCATAACAAGTGACCCTGTATGAAGGTAGGGCAATCTCTACTGGAGCCATGGCCTCCGAACCATAAGTAAGAGCGAATGGTGTTTTGCCAGTTGACCCTTTGATAGTTGTTCTCACATACCACAAAGCAACTTGTAACTCGTCAACCCATCTTCCAGCCTTTCCCTCCAAAATCTTCCTTAAGGTGCTGATGATTTGCTTGTTTGCCGCTTCGGCTTGTCCATTTCCTTGAGGTCTTGCCACTGAGGACATCCAATGTTCCACATTGAACCTATTGCATGCTGCAGTAAATTTGGTTTGAAATTGAGATCCATGATCAGACACTATTGCTCTTGGTACTCCAAATCGGCACCAAATGTTGTCGTGCACGAACTTGATCACGTTGTCTTCAGAAATAGACGCCAATGCCTTAGCCTCAATCCACTTAGTAAAGTAGTCAACAGCCACTACTGCGAATTGATGTCCTCCTTTAGCCTTGGCAAAAGGACCAATTAGGTCTATGCCCCACATGTCAAATGGCCAAGTCGCCACCATTGGACTCTGCTCTGTTGCTGGAAGTCTTGGGATATCAGCGTACCGTTGGCATTTATCGCATCTCTTCACATAAGCTTCAGCATCTTGTCACAGTGTAGGCCAGTAATAACCATGAAACAAAATTTTATCCGCTAAAGTCCTTGCCCCTAGATGACCTCCACATACTCCCTGATGCACCTCATATAATACTCTTGAAGTCATATTTGGGTGGATACACCTTAACAAAGGTTTAGTGAATGACCTTCTGTATAAGACGTTTTCCATGAGGATGAATCTGGGCGAAGTCTTTTTTTACTAACTTGGCTCTATTCTCATCTTCTGGAAATATCTCCTTTTCCAGATAATCTTTCATCTCCTCAATCCAACTCCTCTCTGCTTCCTCGATTTCCATAATCTGCGGCTTGTTGATGACTGGAACCTCTAAAAATTCCACCATGACTCCTGAAGGTAGATTTTTAACTTTTTCCCCTGCGACTTTGCTCAGGTAGTCTGCCCTTTCATTTTCATTCCTACTGATCCTCACAAGCTCCCAAAAATTGAATTTCCTCAATAGTTGCTTTACCATGCCGCAATACTGGATAAGTGTTGGGTGAACAACTCCATACTCTCCTTTCACTTGATTGACAACAAGTTGAGAGTCAGAATGGATTACTACATCCCTTATGACAATATCACTTGCCAACTCTAATCCCGCTATCAAGGCCTCATATTCAGCTTGGTTATTGGACGCTGAAAATTTGAGTTTCAGCACCTTTTCAAACTTCTTTTCCTCCGGCGATACCAGTAGTTCTCTCGCTCCCCTTCCTTCTCTAGCTGAAGAACCATCCACATGCAATAGCCAGCAACCTGGGGGCCTCACTTTCTCTTCATGCGGCACAAGTTCTTTCCCCCTAGGCAATCTTTTACTCACCTTCTCAGCAATGATTTCCTCTTCTGTCCTGGAAAAAGAGGTTTCCAGAACGAAATCAATTAATGCTTGAGCTTTGATCGCCTTTCAGGATTGATACTTGATATCGAACTCCGTTAGCTCAATGGACCAATTCAACAACCTTCCTGACACATCTGGCTGTTGGATTATCTTCCTTAGGGGAGCGTCCGTTAAGACAATGACGATATGGGCTGAGAAATATGCCCTCAACTTACGGGCTGCCACTACTAAGGCATATGCTAGCTTCTCAGCATTGAAATAACGAGTTTCCACATCACTTAGCGCCTTAGAAACATAATACACATGCTTTTGAACACCCCCTTCCTCCTTTATCAACACAGCAGCTACCGCCAAATCTGTGGCCGCCAAGTATACATATAATTTGTCACCAAAACCAGGGATACTCAGAAGAGGCGGTCTCCCCAAATACTCTTTAATCTGCTCGAACGATTTGTTGCATTCCTCATCCCATGCAAATTTTTGGCTTCCCTTCAATACCTTAAAAAAGGGAAGACACCTCTCCGCAGAACGAGAAATAAAACGCCCCAAGGCAGTGATCCTTCCATTGAGTCGTTGAATCTCCTTGACTGATCTTGGTGGTTTCATATCAAGGAGAGCTTGAATTTTCTGCGGATTTGCTTCAAATCCCCTCCTGTTCACAATGAAACCAAGGAAATTGCCCGCCGTCACCCCAAATGTACACTTGCTGGGATTCAATTTCATGCAATTCTTCCTTAAATTCATAAAAGTTTCAGCCAGATCCTTAACATGATCGTCATCTCGCGACTTGATCACCATGTCATCAATGTAAGCCTCTACGTTCCTCCCCAGCTGAGATCCAAAAACTTGACTCACCATTCTTTGGTAAGTTGCTCCAGCATTTTTTAATCCAAATGGCATCATCTTGTAGCAATATGTTCCCAAACCAGCGCGGAAAGCTGTTAATGGCTTGTCTTCCTCTGCCATCTTGATTTGGTGATAACCTGAGTAGGCATCTATGAAACTCAACATCTTATGTCCAGGAATAGAGTCCACCAATCTATCTATTCTGGGTAAGGGATAACAATCTTTTGGGCAAGCCTCGTTCAGATCTGTAAAATCTATGCACATTCTCCACTTTTCGTTAGCCTTGGGCACCATCACCACACAAGCCAACCAACTGGGGTATTTGATTTCCTCAATGATTCCAGCCCTCAAAAGCTTTTCGAGCTCGTCTTGCATGGCTTTCTCCTTTTCTGGTGACAAGTATCTATATTTTTGCCGGATTGGTATGAACTCAGGATTAACGTTCAATTTGTGAACTGCAACCTCTTCTGGGATCCCTTTCATGTCTTCCACTTGCCACGCGAATATGTCGAGATTTTCCTCCAAAAATTTTACTAAGTGAGTCCGATCATCTGGGGTGAGCTGCTTCCCTATCCTGACCTTTTGTTCTGGAAATTTTGGATTGACGCTTAACTTTTCTAACTCCTCCTGGGCCTGAATATCCGGTTCATCTCGCATCTGGAGGGAATCAATAATAATTTCCTCCATTTCTCTCTCTTTTCCTTCTTCCTTTTTTCACTCCTTGCTTGTTGACTTGAGAAGTCAACCCTGCAGCATCGATTTCCATTCCAACTACCTCATTCAACTCGCCATCTCCAGCATCTAAGTCCATTTTAGCGACTTCACGCTGCTCCATCATCTCTACTTCATCACAAATGATTTCCTCATCAACTTCTTCAGTAACTTCCGCACAACTCCATCCTTGCATTGATTCACCAGCCCAGGAAACCATTGCCGACTTGTTTCTCATGCTTTCAGTCTCTTCCCATTCCCACTCCATAAAAAAGTCGGCAATTGTAATAATACTAAACTTTTCAGGGACACCATTCACAGTGGCGGATACTTGGTTCTTAGCCTTCTGCATTTCAATCTTTTTCTTGATAGCAGACACTGGCTCACTTTTCAAGCAGGCGATTCCCATGGGGGTTGGAAACTTTACCCTTTGATGGGGAATAGAGACCACCATTTCAAAACTTCTCATAAAAGGAATTCTCACTATCGCATTGTACGGAGAAATGAGGTCAATCACCATGAATTCTACAATACAAGTTGTGCTTTTATTATCTTCTTTAATCTCTACTGGAAGGGTTATAGTTCCTTTCACCCTGACAGTATGATTAGTGAAACCCTCCAGCATTCCACCATAGGGAGCAAGATGTGCGTCCGAATACCCCATTGTCCTATAAGCTTCATAATAAAGAATGTTGCGACTTGCTCCTGTATCCACAAGCACTCTGTGCACTACGTTGTTTGTTGAGTAAATAGTAAGTACAATGGGTTGACTTGCATGCTCATCTGAAGTTGCCAATTCTTTCCTTGAAAAACTGATCAACCTTTCCTCACTAGAGGGATAAGTTGCCATGTTGAAAGTGTGCGTCAAGCTATACACTTGATGGTTGAGCTTCTTAATGCTTGGTAATGGATCACTAATCACATCTACCACATTTTGCTCTTCTACCCTTTCTCCGTGTGCACCCTCTTTCACAACATACTCTTCTAGCTCTCCGTTATCTACCTTTCTTTGTATCACCCTCTTCAAATTAAAGCAATTATCTGTAACGTGGCCAACATCCTGGTGATAATCACAAAATTTACTTTTATCCCTCTTGGCCTCTGACTCCTTTATGAGAGGGAAAGCTTTAGGTAATTCCACCAGCTTCATTAAGTCGCTTGGCTTTAGGGTGAGCTTTGTGAAGACTTGCTCGCGGAAACGATCTCCCGGACTTCCTCTGTTTTCCATCTTCGTTACTTTCTTTGGGGTCCCCTTAGGTCTTCCTTCCTGGACAGACTCAATTCTCTTTTACATTTTTCCTAATGACTGGAGTAACATCTCCACCATCACCACCAGCATACCCCCTTGCTCTTTCAAACATCTCCCCTTATGTCGCTGGCATCCTCATATTCAGCTCTTTTTTGAATGCTCCAGGTTGCAAGCCAGCAGAAAACAACATGATCACTTCATCCTGACTGGTGCTAGAAATTCTATCAGCAATGGATTTGAATCTATCCATGTAACTAGTCAAGGATTCTCCCACCTTTTGCCTGATACTACACAAATCTTGCTTTCTAACGGGATGGGCTCCTGAGGCACTAAAGCGAGCTAGAAACTTAGAGCGAAAGTCAGCATTACTAGTAATAGATTCAGATGGTAATAGAAAGAACCACTCCAAGGCATGTGATATCAATGTACTCGCCAGAGCTTTGCATTTAGTTGCATCATCTTTCGTCAACATGGACATAGTGACTTCGAACCCCCTATATGGTTACTTGCTTTTGTGCTTCCCGAATACTCCGGCAAGTTTGGCCTTCTGAATCTAGGATCCGGCTCAGCTTCTCTGATCCACGAAGCAAAAGGGACTAAGAATGAGTTCTTTTCCTCCTTAGGCTCATTTTTTTTGTCCTTCAACTCAGCGATTTGTTTGAGGATCTCATCCTTCCAAGCATTTCTAGCTTCCTGCTCCTGGTCTCTTTCCCTCCTCAACTCGCTTCTCCCTTTGTCTCTACGCGATTTGTGCATACTGCGAGATGGGGTATAAGTACTGTCATTCCGTGAGCTGGAATCCCATTCCGACTCTTCGTAATCACAATAGTAAGAGTCCCCGTTTTCGTCCCTTACATGATGCAATTTCCTACGCTTTCCTTTGTCTTCCCTTCTATGAGAGGAACTCTTTCCTGATTTCTCAACTCGCTGTTCTTCCCTGTACTCTTTTCGGGGTCTTTCTTTCTCTCTTTGATCTCCTCCCCTTTCATCACGAGGGTGAGCATCATCCTTCATGGGGGGGACCACCTCTCTCCTTCGTTTTGATTTTGCCTGAGATACCTCTTCACTCGCTCTCGACTTTGATCGCGAAGGATGAGTACGAGTTTGACCTGGTACAACGGGTTTTTCAACACCAACCGCCGGAGGCACCTGCGTGGGTATCTCTCCTAATTCAACCAACCTTTGATTGTTCTTCAACAGCTGTAGAACCAACTCATTTTGCCTTTTCAGGAAGGCCGCCTCCTGGGATGCTCATATCTCCTCCGGGCTAGGATCTGCCATAAGCCTCTTAGCATCTCTTGCAACTCTTACTTCTCTTTGCCTAACCAGCTCACTAGGGGAGGG
Source organism: Campanula takesimana (assembly GCA_026119855.1). Taxonomy (NCBI): domain Eukaryota; kingdom Viridiplantae; phylum Streptophyta; class Magnoliopsida; order Asterales; family Campanulaceae; genus Campanula; species Campanula takesimana. The sequence goes on from JAOWBW010001461.1 coordinate 137,640, forward strand.
AGCTTGAGAGCTGGTATGGGTACCCCGTGCAGACGAATGAGTCTTACTGCCTCCTTGTTGGTGCTCATGCTGCTTACCTGGTGTTTGAATCTCCACCGTGGATCTGATTGTCTTAAACTTCGAAGGAGTAGCCTGAATCTCCATGTTGCAGGCCGTACCTTCGCCGGATTCTGGGTTTCTTATGAACACACCAAAAAATGAGAAAGGAAGAAGAAGAAAAACTCGAAGTTCCCGGCAATGGAACCACCTGATGCTGCCAAAAAAATCTCGAGTGGGCACCACGTTCCAAGTCGTTGTCCTCAGGGAAGGTTGTACCTAACTTCTTCTTCCCTGATCTGCAAAACCAACACCGTTAGGGTGGGGGAGGTTTTCCCCCAAAAACCCTCCGGCGTGAGAATAAGATCTCCTTTCAACCAACAAACCAAGAAGAGAAAAGTTTGAAGGTCTGAGTGAGCATACCTTAGGGTTTTGGTAGAGATGTCTTTATATAGTCCTCTTTGTGGTCCTTACCATGGCATGGGGCTATGACACGTGGCAACTCGTTATTGGTCATTTGGACTTTATGCATGACCACCTGCCCTTAGTGGGACGCGGAAAGGTGTTTTTGTCTTATTTCCAGACAAAGGATCACAATGTCAGAGGTCGTTGATCTCTTGTCGTAGCCACCAAGTAATCTGGGATCAAGTCATCCACTTAGCCATTGGCTCGCTTCGACGACTTGCTCCTTGATCACTCAAGTTGGCGATATGTTGATGACCTCTTATACGGTTAACTTTGATGACCTTGCTGAGGGGTCCACACGGAAGTCGCCGTTTCCTAGACTTCCACGTATTTAGCTACGTTCACTTGCCTTTATAGCTGCATTAATTCCTTCTCAGTTGAGACACTTTGCCAATGCACCAAGAAGGCGAGTTGAATAGGCAACTCACATAAAACTCTCTTCCCCTTTACATACTCCTGCTTCTTCATGCATCAAGACTCCGCTTTTTGAATCCTTGAGATAATTTGAATACAAGTTGATTTATTGTTAGCATTTGAGTCAACGCTAACAACTTGGTCTTGCAAGAGGAAGATGTCAACTTGGTTCATCACGTTGACCTTATTCTTTGACCAACCATCCCAATTTGTCTAGTTAACTATTTGAGTGACCTCCGTCCCCATTGTTTACTTTGTTCTACCAACATTGAGCCTTTTTTGATCCGTCCCATACTTTTAATGGGGCCCATATATTATTTTTTGCTTGAGTACATCAAGGTGTGGGGGGGGGGAGGGTGAGGGTGGGGTATGATGGTGGTGGTGGGTTTGGATGCAAGTGCACCCTCAAAATCAAATGGAATGTCTAATTTAGTGATAATGTGTGAGGCTATTATACGTTAATGTTGTGAGAGTTCCATAACAACCATTTTTATCACATGTTACATTTTAACGCTATATATAATATATAATGTAATTAATGCACACACTTAAATACTCCCTCCGTTCCCAAATGATCTTCTCATTTGTCATTTTTCATTGTTCCAAAAAGTTCTTCCTATTTATACAATTTAGGCTTAAATGTGCAAAAACACAACATGGCTAGTGAAGCAAGTGTTTATATCCTTAAACGTGAAGATCATTTTGGGACGGACGGAGTATTATTTTTTATTCCCTCTTTCCCTAAATAACATTTCACGCAATAATTTGATTTTTTTTTTTTTTTTTTGACATTCATTTATTAGAGAAAAAGAGGGAGTAAAAAATAATATCCAAAATTTTTCATCACTTGAACTAAGGTCTTGTACACAAGCAGTTCCAAATGAATTCCATAAACAGTAAAAGAAACTCAACTTTCACTATATAATTACAGGAAAAGGTTTACAAACAGACCAGTAAAACAAAAAGCTTTAAGAAAACACTTTCTAAGAACAAAGGGTCAATCCAAAGTTCCGAAAACTGGTTAACTTCACTACCCAAATGCTTGACCGAATTCGAGTGCCCTTATCCACAGGTTCAGATTTGTCATAGCCCCCACCCTTTCATTCACATTTTGTCAAGGATGCTGCCGGGACAAATCCAAACCTTGGGAAGCATGAAAATTAGGCCAAAACTCGGGTGGTAGCTGCAATTAACCCTTTCGAAAACCTGAAACATCAGCCTTAACCCCCTCCCCAGTTTTTCCTTCTTCGGGAAAGAATAAAATTTATGCACAACACTAAATTAATTGTTCGCGATAAATTTTATTTTATGAACACGGGAAAACACGACCTTGAGGACTCTGGTTAATTATGGAGAAAGGTGTGGGGAACTGTCAGGTTCATCTGAATTAAATGAAAATATATCTAGTGGGGCAGTAGTGCAGTCAACAATGCTATGATCTTTGAGTTTGGGATTAATAGTGGGAGACCCTTGAGGTTGATCGAGATATACCACAACCACAGTTATATCATCGTGGAAATGACGCCTTACCCCTTTCTCAATTCTTTTTATGTCATCATAACTCATTTCTCTTTTCTTTGCTGCCTCGCTAATGGCAGCTCTCACCAATCGCTTTGCGATACCCTGGAAAAAATGGAGCCAGTTAGTATTATACATGAATGAACTTGCTAGCGTTTGTGCACATTTTACAGGTTTTAATGTTTTATTGATTCGAAAGCTTGTAAGGAGAAAACTGAGTAATGACAAATAGCAGTAACAAGTGGCGATTGTGCCTTGTGTTCCACTCAGAAAGTCCATGATTAAATACATTCGAAGAAAAAGTAATGTTTTGCTAAATACCCTTAATTTTCTAGGATTAAAAATATCTTTTCAATATCCACATTGATTAATATATCCATAAACGTGTATTTCCTCATAGAGTAATATTTATTACCTTAATTTTTCAAGCAGGGCTCTTAGAGGAAACTGAGGGGGTAGAAAATATTTGTAACCAAAACCCCATGAGCAAAAAGCTTACAACACAATGATGCAAAGAGAAGACGAAACACGAGTGAATTCAGGACTTACAACTCTGGGATTCTTTTGGACAATCCCAACAGCAGCTTCATCACTAAGCTGTTCCCAAAGGCCATCTGAAGCAAAAATTAAGAACAAGTCTTGTGGCCTTAATTTGCGAATCAATATTGAGGGCTCTGCTGACATTACGGCTCTTCTCAAAGGAACAGCGGCCCCATATTGCCGGAACAGAGGATCTCGGTTATATTCAGGTTTCTTCAGGTAGACATCTCCAATTGATCTGGATACCTGAAGAAATGAAATAAAGTTCTACTTTACATCACATGTAATTTTTTAAGAAAACCAACTCGTAGTGACCTTAACCTTATTATAAGAAAAAGAATATAACATTGTCACAGTAGCAACCAAGCAGTTTTTAAAGAAATGAAAAATGGAAACTTCTCCTCATCGTAATTTATATTACTTCGACCGAAACAAATGTTGTTACTATTATGTCTTCCACCTTCTTCTGATATGCGACCATTTTGGGTTTCTTATCTTGCAAACTTTCTGCTATGCTAATACATAAATAGATACTCCCCCCGTCCCAAAACAAAGTAAGCATTTTTCCATTTTGGGTGTCCCCATTGGAAAGTACCACCTACCAAAAAAGAAAATATATACTTCACTTTCTCTCTCCTTCCCACTCATAACAAATATCCACTTACTATTCACTACCCCACTTTCTCTCTCCTTCCATTCACAACACCTACTTTCCCAACATCTTTTCTTAATCCTGTTCCAAAAAGCAAAGGGGTACTTTGTTTTGGGACGGAGGGAGTATATGTTGCTTTGTCTTTTTCACACTTTCTAGTTCAGGTTCCATCTATTTTAATACAGTAATGTATTACAAGCTTGAAGTCAATCGTAAGGCATCTTGTATAGCATCAAGGTGAAAATAGAGATTAAGTACATACTTATGCTATAGTTTTGGCATCTCCTAGCTGGCTCATCTAGTCCCTTCTTTTGAACTATACTGTGCGCTGCAATGTCAGCATATGATGCACTGGTATAGTTTAGTCACTCTTTCCCACATTTTCACCTCATTCGTGAAGAAAAAACGATACTACTGCAATTTACCAAACAGACTATAACAACTTGTAACGACGAGTGTTACACTATGCTCAAGTCAAGTAGTGATGTTAATAATTCATAGCCTCTATCTACCTTATGTTCATGAGGAGAAGAAAAGACAACTTTGGTGCTATTGACCCCACACAGTGGATACAAACATAAGACAGCAGTCTCCATAATGAACTAAAAATCTTGAACAGGTAAATAGATCCTGCAATTTTCACTTGATTCCCAGTCGCAGAAATCACAATAAAAAAACACAATAGTGATGAGTTGAAATCTTCCATAAACAAGTTACGACACAATATATTACTCCCGATATCCCAAAATGATCTTCTCATTTGACTATTCAAACTTTTTAAGAATATGAACACTTGCTTCACTAGCCATGTTTTGTTTATGCACTTTTAAGCCCAAATTGTTTGAAATGGGAAGAACTATTTGGGACAATGAGAAATGGCAAATGGGAAGATCATTCTGGGACGGAGGGAGTATGTTACAATAAGTTTTGATTATTAACGAGTAAAACTTGCAAGGTTTGCAGTTCCACAAGGAGCCAATATAAACAAGAAAAGTGTCTACATGATCAATCTGCAGGGTTCTACGTGATAAATTAGCCTGTCAAAAATTGACATCAAAAGTACTTAGACTATATGGACCTAGCTCGCTCATGAGAGTAAGGTAAAAAAGAAAGGAGAAACTAATACCTGAATTATTCCCTTAATCCTCCAAACTCCACGAGTGAAGACCACAATATGTGAATCATCAGGATGGAGGGCCTTGACCTCCTTCCTCACCTCTTCAACCCCGACATTATGATCAGTCGATAATCGCTCTGCCACCACTGTTGAAGAATTAGTATGTGATACTTGGCGACCAAGAACAGCCCTAGAATCCCCAAGATTTGCCACATACAAAATACCATTTGAAATAGCACCAACAAGACAACAAGAACCAACCGAAACTATTTGTGGCCGGTCCACCCAAGATTGTTTAACTAAATGCAGAAACTCCTCTTCAGTTGCATCAAACGCCTTTCTTATTACCTCCGCAGATACTCCCCCTTGTTCCGATGCGAATCCTAACACATGAATTTTCGCTTATTTAAATATACAGCAAAAACCATTCAAAATTTTGCTCCCAGTTTTGATCATTAAGTAGCACAATTAACTGGATTGTTAACAAGACATAATCAATCAATTAAATAGAAAACTCATCAGGTTAGAGCAGAATTTGAGGTTCCCATATGCACCATCACTATTTAAATCATATTTTATCATCTTTCAAACAAGATTCAACTAATTTCATATTTCATTAGTTCAAAATTGTTCCAATTCTGCAAAAGCAAAAGCGATAGTTTCTTCTTGTGGACGGTGGTTTTCCAAACGCTTTTCCCCGAGAAAATAAACAAAGCACTAAAAATTAAAAAGGCAATATAATAAATATACGAGTAGTATATAACAAAACGAAAATGGAAAATTAGGGTTCAGGAAGGTACTCTGGAGGTGAGGGAATAGATGATTAGTGATAAATCGGGCAGCTTCAGGTCCGCCGTGGCCGTCGTAGACACCGACGTAGGTGGCGGAGGAGGAGGTGAAGACTTGGCCTTGATCTTCTAATGAGGAATTAGCTTGAACTACAGCAATCGAATATTCACCTGATGCATGAGGTTTCAAGTCCATGTGCCATAAAAGGCCGTCGCCACCACCGGCGCCGCCGAAGCATCTCCGATAACATGATTCCAACATAGAGTAGCTCACTTGTTCTCTCTCTCACACACACATACACACACTAACTGCGTTACGGTTGATAGAAATGTCTAATATAGTTGGTGAATTCTGTTGTTGAGTTGAAAGTCAAAGGTGGGAAGACGTGGAATTTGTTTGGTAAACGGTGTTTTCTGTTTTCTTTTTAAGGGGCAAGGAGACAAGAGAGAAGACTTGGAGGAATTACGTGGCTTTGTTTACACAAAACGTAATGTATCCCCCTCTTAGACCATGTACAATGGGGAAAAAAATAGGGTGTTGAATTGAAATTCACAAAAAAATTTGTGTTGAATTGCTCCAATGGTTGTTGAAATTTTTTTGTGTGAATTTTTTTGTGAAAAAAATTCAACAAGTGTGAATGGAGAAAATGTTCCCCGGTTTTGCCACGTGGCGCGTCTCTATTGGGCCAGCGAGGCGCGTGTAGTACACGCGCCGACAAGGGCGCGTGTGTTGCAGAAGGTCCGGTTTTTTTTTTTTTTCCCCTGGTGTTGACACTTGGCGGCTTCTGATTGGCTGACGAGTTTTTTTTTTTATCCCAATTATTTGAGCTCAATTATTTCACAAAAAATTTTTTTTTTTTTTTTTTTTTACACAAAAATTCCTAAAAAAAAATTCTCTTTAAATTGACGTAAGTTTCATTATATTCCGACACAAAAAAAAACCCATCTTTTTTCTTGAAATGGATCCCAATAATAACTATTTCAACACTAATCATAAAAATAAAAAATAAAAATTAAATTTTAAGTGGTGGGGTATAGGATGATGAGTGGGAAAAGTGTTGAATGGGGGATTAAACAAACCATTGTAGGGTGTTTTGTTGAATGAGTGTTGAATGGATGAGTTGGATGAGAGAGAAGCTGATGTGGAGTGATAAAGTGAGTGTTGAATGGGTTTTTTTTTTTTTACCATTGTAAATAGGGATGACCAAACACGGTTCCGGTTCGGAACCGCCGGTTCCGGTTCGGCTTTTATGTGAACCTTAACCGTCCCTTGGTTACACCGGTTCCGGTTCCGGTTGTCACAATACGGTTCCTGTTCGATTCCGGTCCGGTTCGGTTCCACGGTTCATTTTTTGATGGTTTTTTAACGGTTAATTCTGATGAAACTGTTAGAAATCGGTTAAAAACACATTTTTATTATTTTCATTCACTTATTTTGGCAAAAAAATCAGTCAAAACACAACTTTTCTTGTCAACTTTCCATTAGTAACGGTTAATTCTAATGAAACTGTTAGAAATCTAATGATTTTGATGGTTTTTTAACGGTTTACTGACGGTTCAGACGGTTCCGGTTCGCGGTTTGGTTGGGTGGTTCGGAACCGCCGGTTCACGGTTTTTTGGGGGGTTGACCCTTAACCGGCCCTTATCCAAAACGGTTCCGGTTCCCACGGTTCCGGTTTGCGTGGCGGTTCATGGCGGTTACGGTTTTTTCGGTTCCGGTTCCGGGCCGGTTCGACGGTTCCGGTCCGGTTCCGGTCCGGTTTGGCCATCCCTAATTGTAAATGGTCTTAGACCATATACAATGGTTTCAACAAAAAAACCCATTCAACACCCACTTTATCACTCCACATCAGCTTCTCTCTCTTCCAACTCATCCATTCAACACTCATTCAACCAAACACCCTACAATGGTTTGTTTAATCCCACATTCAACACTTTTCCCACTCATCATCCTATACCCCACCACTTAAATTTTATTTTTTATTTTTTATTTTTATGATTAGTGTTGAAATAGTTATTATTGGGATCCATTTCAAGAAAAAAGATGGGTTTTTTTTTGTGTCGGAATACAATAAAACTTATGTCAATTTAAAGAGAAATTTTTTTTAGGAATTTTGGTGTAAAAAAAAAAAAAAAAAATCATTTTTTTGTGAAATAATTGAGCTCAAATAATTGGGATAAAAAAAAACTCGTCCGCCAATCAGATGGCGACAAGTGTCAACACCAAAAAAAAAAAAAAAAAAAAAAAAGAGGCCGACTTCGGCGCAGACGCGCCCTTGTCTGCGCGTGAAGTACACGCGCCTCTCTGACCCAATAGAGAGGCGCCACGTGGCAAAAACGGACCCATCTCTTTCCCATTCACAGTGTGAATTTTTTTCACAAAAAAATTCACACAAACTCATTTCAACAACCATTGGAGCAATTCATGGGAATTTCTTTTGTGAATTTCAATTCAACACCCTCATTTTTGCCCCATTGTACATGGTCTTATTAGACCATCTACAATGAAAAAAGTTTTGGGTGATGAATGGCAATTCACATAAAATGGAAATGTTTAATTGCTCTAATAGTTGTTTAATGGGGTGTGTGTGAATGGTTTTGTTTAATATTTTAAACAAGTGTGAATGGAAGAAAGTGGTCAGCGTTGGGACACGCGGCGGCGGAAGAGAGGCTGGCCATGGCGCGTGCGCCACACGCGCCAGACAAGGCGCGTCAAGCCGGCGAGTTTTTTTGTTTTTTTTTTCTCTGCTGTGACACATGTTGGATTCTGATATCTTTTTACTTTTATCCCAATTATTTGAGCTCAATTATTTCACAGAAATTGTTGTTTTTTTTAACACCAAAAATCCTATTTTTTTTTCTCTCTTTAAATTGATGAAAGTTTCATTGTATTTCGGCAAAAAAAAAACCATTTTTTTTCTTGAAATGGATCTCAATAATAACTATTTCAACACTAATCATAAAAATAAAAAATAAATTTTAAGTGGTGGGGTATAGGATGATGAGTGGGAAAAGTATTGAATAGGGGGATTAAACAAACCATTGTAGGGTAAAAGTTGAATGAGTGTTGAATGTATTAGTTGGAAGAGAGAGAAAATGATGTGGAGTGATAAAGTGAGTGTTGAATGAGAAATCTTGTTTAATCCATTGCTCATGGTCTTACTCTTAAGTCATTTTTTTTTCTTTCCAAATTGAGTGTTTTTTTTTTTTCTGTTAATTTATAATGGGGTTAATTTCTGTACCCACTCCTGAGGTTTGAAAATCTTACTGCCTCCTTTAAAGTTTAGATTCGTTTCAGTGACCACACTTTTATCATAAAGTTTAGATTCGTTTCAGTGACCACCCTTTTATCAAATCAATCGATTATTTTACCCTTAAGTAATTATATATCTCTCATTAACTACATTTAAATCACTAAAAAATCTCACAGAATAAAAACAAATTGAACACAAATTGTATTTAAATTTATTATCCATTTTCAATGAATATTATTTCTACGTATAAATAATTTTAAATTTATCCACTTTTGTTTATTCGTCTTTTTTTTATTCAAAATAAATTCAGAGAAACATGCATATTTTTATATTAATAATTAAAAACACCTGAAAAAGTGGATATATTGAAAGACACCACTTTTGTTTAAACATAATTTTTTTTTTTTGGTATTATTTGAGATTTTGTAATAATTTAAATAAATTTAACTCATTAGAAAATTTCACATAATACCAACAAAATATATCTTTAAACATAAGTGTTGTATTAAATTTATTTTATTTTTAAGATAAAATAAAAAAATAAACATAGAAAATAAAAATATATAAGCATGCATATCTTTTATATTAATTTGGACTAAGTTTTTACTATACCCACATTAATTAGTATCTAACGATTTAGATTACATATTTTTCTATCTCTCAGTTCTAAAATCCATAACATGTTATCTCCAACTCAAAATAAGTAAATTTATGAGCTTTAAAATATTTATTTTTATATTTTTATGTCTTTATAACTATCAAGTTTAAAAATATTCATATATGCAAACTACGGTCAATTTTTTTTATAATATGAGATTATGTAGTGATTTAAATTAAGTTATGAGAGGTATATAATCAAGTAAGAGTAAAATAGTCAATTGATTGACAAAAGGGTGGTCACTGAGATGAATCTAAACCATAAGGGGGCAGTGAGACTTGTCCAAACCTCAAGGTGGGCACTGAAATTAACTCATTTATAATGTAACGCAATGTACCCCCTAAAGTTTGTCTTTTTAAAAAAAAATAAAATAAAATAAGCTTTTCTATTTATATTAATTTATAATGTTATAAAAGCTAGGTAAAAATGCAAAAAAAGTACCTCAATTGGTCACTTTGTGCATGTTTAATAACTTATGCCATTTTTGGTGCAATGGAAGAACCTCAACTGACATTTTGTGCAACGGAGGTCACTAAGCACTAACTCCATCAATTTTTGTACGTTAAATAGTGATGTGCCGATACACATGGATTTTTTTAAAGGATAAAATAGGAACTCGATAAATCAAAATACCCCACCCTTCTATTTTTTTCCCATCTTCTTCCCTCCCGTGCTCCCCCTCGGCTCCCCAACCAACACAACCGGCACCATTAACAAAAGGATTTAACGATTATAGCTTGGGGCAGAGCAACATATCTGGAGTCTTCCCTTCTCCAGCGACCCCGTTTTTTTCTTTTGACATAGAAAATCGGTGACCTTCAAAGGCCGTAATAGTAGCTGCACATGGCGACGACGGATCTGGACTCATTTGGGAGAGCAACAGATTTGGACTCACTTCAACAGATCTGGAGTCTTCCTCCCAGATTTATTCACGCTCACCACAAAAATGAGATCCCCTCTCCAAAACGAGTTGGATAACGTGAAAAACACCGTTATTGACCTTGAAACGCGGCACGGTCGCCTGCTTCTACTCTGGCTATCTTTTTCGTGCCGGTGATATTCTAAGGAAATGAACGAGCACCGCAAACGGCTGCGCCTTGGCAAAATGAAATTAGTGTTGTAAAAATTGTCAGATGCAGAAAATCGGGGTTTGATTGTATTGTTATTGAAGCTATGGTAGATGGAACTGAAGAGGGATTGTAAAAATTGGGGGAGGGGTTTTGTTTTCATCAAGGAAGAAGATGAGGGTTGTAAAGAAGACGACGGGTATAATGAATAGGTGGAGGTTTTTTTATTTTTGGACCTTTTTACCCTTTAAAATAAATCATGTGCATTGGCACATGACTATTTAACGTAAAAAAATGGACGGAGTTAGTGTTTAGTGACCTCCGTTGCACAAAATATCAGCTGAGATACTTCCATTGCACCAAAAATGACATAAGTTACTAAACATGCACAAAGTGACCAATTGAAGTATTTTTTTTTTTTTGCATTTTTTTGCATTTTTTTTTTTTTTTTTTGCATTTTTACCTTAAAGCTACAACTGAACTTATATACTCCCTCCGTCCTAGCAGAAGTGAGTCTTCTTTCCATTTTGGTCCGTCTGACCAAAAGTAAGACTGCTTAAAATGGAAATGTTTCAACCTCACTTATTCTTTCTCTTCATTTTCTACCACTCAATTCATTCAACCAACATTACTATTTACCCAATTCATTCTCTCTTTTCATTTTCCACCACTCAATTTATTCAACCAACACTATTATTTACCCCACTCATTCGCTCTCTTCATTTTCTAGCGCACACATACTAATATTTCTTAAATATTGAGCACACTCCTCTAGTCCTACTTGTGCTGGCACGGAGTGAGTATCTATTAACACATACTCCTTCCGCCCCACCTCACTTGAGACTTATTTTCATTTTGGTCGGTCTCACATCACTTGAGACTCTCCAAAATGGTAAAATTAACAATCTACCACACCCACTCATTCTCTCTCTTCATTTTGCACTACACATTTCATTCAACTAACCTACTATTAACCCCACTCATTCTCTCTCTTTATTTTCTACCACACATTTTCTTTATTTTATTTATTTTCCTTAGTTATTGTGCACACATATTAGGTCTCAAGTGAGGTGGGACGGAGTGAGTATTTTCCTAACGAGATTTGAACTCGTGACCTTCTCATGATAAGCTAGCACCACTTGAGCAAATCTCTTTTGGTGCCCCTCGGTCCATTCGATTCCAATATTAGGCTCCGTTTGTTTCACCGTAAAATGTTTTACGAAAAACGTTTTACATGTTTTCCGGTGTTTGGTAACCAAAAGGGAAAAAATGTCAATGTAAAATATTTTACGGTCAATGGAAATAAGCTAGGTTTTCCGTAAAACAACTTACGGATTTCTCCTCCGTAAGCCATTTTAGGGAAAATGTTAACTCCCTCACTCACACACCCACTCCCCCATACAACTCCACCCTACCCACTCCACCTCCAACCCCATCCCCACTCTCCAACCTTACGTTCCCTCCCCCCATCCACCCCAACCACACCCCCCACCCACCCAATTTTTTTTTACTCATATTAAAATTATTTTTCAACACCCATTGCCTCCGGCCCCACACCCCACCCACCCACCCCCTCCCAATTTTTTTTCCACTCATATTAAAATTATTTTTGAACACCTCCACCGCTCCCCACTACCCCACCCCACCTACCCCCCCCCCCCAAAAAAAAAAAAAAAAAAAAAAAAAAAAAACCTTTTTTCACTCTTATTAAAATTATCTTTCAACACCCCTTGCCCCCGCTTTTACCACCCCCACCCACCCTACCCTACCCCACCAACCTACCCCCCCCACCAAAAAAAAACTTTTTTTTTCAATCATATTAAAATTATTCTTGAACATCTCCCCCGCTCCCGACTACCCCACCCACCCCCACCAATTTTTTTTTTACTCTTATTAAAATTATTTTCTAACAACTCCCACATTCGCGCTCCCTACCCCCACCCCATCCACCCCCCAAAAAAAAACTTTTCTACTCATATTAAAATTATTTTTGAACACCTCCCCCACCTACTCACCCCCACCTACCCCACCCCACCTACCCACCCCCACAACCACCCATCCCACCCCAACCCAAAATCCCCACCCACATTCAATTTTTTTATCATAATAATTTGTTTTCTCATATTAAATTATTATTATTTTCATATGAAAATATTTTCCGGAAAACAATTTCCTTAGATTTACCAAAGGGTTAATTGTAATTTGGTTTCTGACTTTTTCCAAAATTTGCAATGTTAATGCTGTCTTTTCAATTTCGCTAATTGGTATACCCACTTTGTCATTTTGTTGCAATCCGACTACAAAAGTAATTGGGGTGTTAGTTTTCTAACAGATTTTATGTCGTGTGACTAATACATAACGTTTTAAAATGTTTGTGAAGCTACACATATCCGATTGGTATGATTCTTTTTTTAAACAAAAACTAATATTTAAATTTATAACATATATTGTTTTGGAATTTTTTCGGGTGACTAAATTATTTTATATTAAATATAAATTTTAAATATTAAGAAAAAAGAAAACACTTGAAATAATAATCTAAAAAAGATATTAGCCCTAAATATGTTTCATATGAAGTAAATGCTATATGTGGATTATCAATTCATTAAAATATTTTATAGGAAAAAAAAAGAGGAAGAGGAAGATGAATCGGGGGATGTGTGTATGTGAAAGGGGTGATGCGGGAACGTGGAGTAGGGGTGGAGGAAAGTAAACGCTAGGAAAGAAGGTATATCATGGTGGAAAATAGTAATTTTTGCAGATTATTTTTTCCATGTCCTCTATTATTTTTTTTTTAACTATTTTCATTTATTTAAATCACAAATTAATATAATATAACTAGTTCACCAAAAAATGCAAAAAACTGTAAATTTAAATATTAGCTTCTGTTTAAAAAAAAAGAATCATACCAATCGGATAAGTGTAGCTTCACAAACATCTTAAAACATTATGTATTAGTCACACGACATAAAATTTGTTAGAAAAATAACACCCCAGTTACTTTTGTAGTCAGATTGCAACAAAATGACAAAGTGAGTATACCAATTGGCGAAATTGAAAAGACAACATCAACATTGCAAATTTTGGAAAAAGTCAGGAACCAAATTGCAATTAACCCATTTACCAAACAACCAAAAACATGTTTATGTCATTTTCCGGAAAACATTTTACGAAAAATCATTTTCCGGAAATTGTTTTACGCGAAACAAACGGAACCTTAGTTACAAATTTAAAATTATTTTGTTGTTTGTCCCCAACACTTCAATTTCTTTTGGAATCAATCCTTTTATTTCAAATTGCTAAAATCATCTACTATGTAGTACGAGTATTTCTTTGTGCTTGAAGTGATAAAATGTTTAAAATGATTTTTATGTACATGTATTGAAAATACATAAATTAGTCTTTTCAAATTAATCGGGAAAATTTTGAATTAGAGATTCATTTAATATTTTCCACATGCAAGTTAAATTGTTTAGCAAATCTCATATAGAAGACACAAAAAGTCCAATGAAACTGTCATATGATGTTATTTAATTTATGTACCCTAAATTGAAAACGTGTAGTAAATAAAAAATCACGAAAAATCGATATAATGGTCGGACGTAATAGTTTCACTTGACAATCTCGTGTGGGGGTGGCAGTTTGTATCCAATGAGAATACTCATTAAGATTTTATCATGCTTTGAAGTATTGTACATTGTATCATGTACAACAGTTTAAAACATAATTTTCTTAATAAATAACACCCATTAAATAACTGAAACACTCATTTTGCTACCCATCTTGTGCTAGATAGGATAGTGTGACAGTTTTATTTGTTAATTTCCAAGAGAGTGCTACTTCGAATTTTGTAAGTCATGTGGAGAATTCTCAAAGCAAATTGTAGGAATAGTCACAATCAAGTATGATGGGATCATTTGAAGTGTGAAATATTTTGAACAGCAAACCCCACGTCATAATGGGATGCAATTGCTTTAAGACATGCAGGGGGACCTGTTAATTATTAATTTTCATTTTAGCTCTCGCCTATTTTTAGCACGTCCAATGAATTTTCATTCACAAAAAAAGTACATACAATGAATTTAAGATTAAAAATATGCTTAAAATATTTAAATCAATATGGAATTGAATACTTATGGATTCTAAAAATACATGCATCTTTAGTTAAGTAATTAAATCGGATACATTGAATTTTACATTTAACTTTTGCTTCTTTTGTAGGCTGACGTTTTTATAATATTTTGGTTCAAAATTAGCTTTTATTCTTGAACGAGTGCAACATTCCCTTACTTTATATCGAAAGTAGATTATTATGCGAGGAAAACACCGTAGCACTTTACAGACCTTATGTTTACTTGAAGTTGCTTCAATAGAATCGATTTTGGCAATTAGGACTCTATGTTTTACTCATTTTCAAACTATTAGAGCATGTTTATTTATATTATTTGTATATGAACGTCACTTTTATTATGGGGCAATGCTAGGGGTACAAAAGAAGTTAACAAAATGATTGATACAAAGTGAGGTGACCAGTGGCGTATCTAGGATTTTAGGTGAGGGTGTGCACTTTCTTTTGGGGTTCGGTCAGGCCGGTTCAAAACTTAATGCAAAAAATATTAAAAAAAAATCCAAGACAAAATAATATGCATCATTTTTATAAATAAAAATAAAGATTACAACGATATACGACGCACTGACATTTCCTGAAAGTGATTTATGACTTCATCAACGCTTACATCGTCTAGTACATCTTTTTCAACATAAGACACTAAAGAATCATTAAGCATATCATCCCCCATACGATTACGCAACTCGGACTTCACAATCTTCATTGCAGAAAATATCCTTTCGACAGTTGCAGTTGCAACAGGTAAAATTAATGACAATTTGATCAACATATATATCAACGGATAAGTCTTATGTTTGTTCTTTGCAACCAACTTTTGAGCAAGACCACTAGTCCCAAGAACAAGTGAGAAGTCTTCATCATTTCTGACATCTCGAATGTAATTCTCAAGTTGACTATCAAGCACATCAAGAGCGAAATCATCAAACTCATATGGGTAAAACATGGCCAACTTAATCAAAGCTTTCTTGTCAAATGAAGCAAACGAGTTAATCGGATCAAGACAAGCAATTAGGCTAAGCAACTCTGTATTAGTGTTATCAAAACGATCATTCAACTCTGAAAGTTGAGAATCTATCACCACATAAAACACTTCAACCCGATAATGAATCAAGTTGCTCACTTGAACACCTCTCCTCGAAACTCTTCCATCCCTCGAGTAAATTATGAAATTATCCTCCATACTTGGTACCCAAATATCATTCTCATCACAAAAGTTTGTAGTTTCGTTGATCAAGTTATCCCAACCAAGTTCTCTCAATTCTTGTAATCTCTCTTTGGCTATTTTAACAAGCTGCATGGCATTTACAAGATCTTGATCCTTCCTTTGTAATGCTAGTGACAAATCAAGAGTAATTCCCAAAACCGACTTCATCAAATGCAACACAAAAGCAAACTCAAAGCAACATATATTTCTCAAAAGAGTCTTAGCTTGACCACTATGAGCCGCTTCTTCACCTCTTTCTTGTAAATGCTCTAGCACCCCAACCACCGAAGAGAACAATTTAATCAAACTCATAATTGTAAAATAATAAGAGTTCCAACGTTTATCCCCGGGCCTTTTTAAAGTGCCTTCTTGATTTAAACCTTTGCCGGTCTCAAGATCATCAAAAGACACTCTCTCCATAAGCTTTTCGAATTGCTTTTCCCGAAGCAACTCTTGACGTTTACAAGAACCACCAACAATGTTTGCCAATGATGAAAGAAATCCAAAAAATTCATAAAGTTGCATATTCTTCTTTGTAATTTGCACAAGAGCTAGTTGAAGTTGGTGAGCAAAACAATGAACATAGAAAGCACATTTGTTTTCTTTCAAGATTAAACTCTTAAGTGTTGGGTTTCCTAGTAACATACGCAGCGGAATAAATCATTTAAAATTTTATAAAACCCAAAGCCTATAGATCCATTCATATGATTAAGTCAAATACATCTACAATGAATATAAGAATACTAACCCTTGAAGCGTTTGATTTAACAACCTTGAATTCGATGGAGCTTTTCGAACTTGATCACGAACACAATCATGAATAAGATCACAAACTTGGAGGTGATATGCTTCACCATCTAACGGTATCCACACCACGATCGAATATCAAGAAGCTCTTTGATCTTGGTTGCTAGACCAATTTGTGAAACGGACTTTCACAATAAAATATATGGAATTAATATGTGTTCTTGTTCTTCACTTTTATGATCTTGGAATAATAAAATAGTCTCTCAAACTCTTTGGAGGCTTTCACAATGCATAGGACTAATTTGGACAATTAGAGGCTGTTTATATACTTGTTAAACCTATTCCAAATAGGTAACAAGTGACTAAACACGCAAGAAAACGGAACAGGAAAACCTTTCCCCGAAACAGACTAGGTCCGCCCGAGTGTTGAGGTTGGTCCGGTCGGATCCTATGATAGGTCCGGGCGGGTCCTTTCATAGGTCCGGTCGGACATCCCCTTTTTCCTCTTTTCTCCTCTAATTTCCTAATATTCCCCTAAGGCTCTTTGACCCAAAATTCTATTTAAGTCGTTTTAAGATTCGTTCTATTGTGTGTGACCCTTTAGGATTATACTAAGTTGGCAATGGGTGCAAAACCCATAAGATATGATTTGGTTCTAGCAAACCGTCATACCTACCCAATTAGTATAACTATATATAAGTTCGTATCCTTTATAGAACATACCACGATCTCTTTGTTTCACGATGTCTATTGAACGTAAGCCATGGTCAATGGTCAACTTACATAGTTCAATGCTTTCTCGATCCCGAATGTATTGATAAGAAAAATCTTATTTGAGCATGGCCATGCATTTCATCAATACCATTCATCGAGTGGCCAAAGATTGACATCTCTCTTGACGAGGAACAAATCCCATCTTGGCTTATTACCCTTCCCTACATGATTCCGATTACGCCAATCATATTCTTTATAGTTACCCGGTCAGGGATAACGTTTGAATATGTTAAACGTAATGTTCATCAAGTGGAAGACTGTAATAACCCCAAGTCTAAAGATTCCAATGATATAACTGTATGAGACTTAATTATGACATTGTGACCATGACATAAATCTCATACGAGTCAGTCCAGTATTTGTTCTCCAACAATTACCCACAAGTTTAATTGCATCCCATACACCATAATCATCATATGATTATCTATTAAACTTATACTAATAATTAATCATAATTATCAAGGACGGGGATTATTATAATAAACATGCAAAGGATATAATAATCAAACATTCAAATATCTTTATTAAAACATAATCAAGAGATAACATTAATCGTTCACATAACGTGCCTAGAGCATACAACACCAACATTAAGACCATTAAACTCCCCTTGCATATTACTAGCTCCATCATAACCTTGCCCGCGTACACAAGACAAGCTCAATCCAAATCTTGAAAGAAGAGACTCAAGGGAGGCCTTTAGGCAACGTGCTATAGTGTTTGGCATACGAACAATGCCAAGAAAACACTCCATGATCTTCCCTTCATGATTCACATAACGTAATGCAACTGTCATTTGTTCTTTGATCGAGACATCACGAGCCTTATAAACCAACAAAGCAAAGAATTCATCTCCAATATCACAAACAATCGCCTTGGAGACAAAATGAGCAAAGGCGGAAATCATTTCCTTTTGGATTGTTGGAGATTTCAAAATGCAATTTCCCGGAGCTTTATCTAATATCACTCTTTTAACTTCTTCATTGTCTTCACCCATAAGCTCTAAAAGATGATGAAAGTTTCCTTTGTTTAATGAATCTTTGGACTCATCATGACCCCGAAAAGCAAGTCCTTACCTTAAGAGGTATCTAACAGCCTTCACTGAAGTCCGTACTCGAACGTAATAGTCCCTCTTAGTTTCCTTGTTTTTGTTTTCGATAGGAACATCAATTTGAGCTTTCGTATTTAGTAAATCTTGAGAATCCATGTAGCAATGATTATGAATACTATCATGGTTTCCCATATGTTTCTTTAATCCATCCTTCTTGTGCCAATTTGTATAACCTTCACTGACAAATGTACCACCCCCTTGATCTCCATTTTGAGGTTTAAAAAGATAACAATATAAATAATATGATGCATCTTTACTCTCACTATATTCCAACCAATCAAACTCATCATACCAATCAACAATAAACCGACGTGGTTTCCCATAAATCATGGTTTGAGGAAAATAAGAAAGGCGCGGTTGACAAGCCTTTTTGAGTAAGTAGGATCTACGAATCATTTCAAGCTCTTTAGGATTTTTAGCAACGCGAGACAATGGTAATCTTAAACCCGGATCAGACTCAATTCTAAAAGAGTTATAATTTACTTGTCGTTGAGAAGAAGTACCTTGTGCGATTTCTTGTTCAACCCTTTCAACATTGACAATATTAGGAATAGGATCAACTGGAACCGAAGCCGATGGCTCACATCGAGGGATTTTGGATAAGAATCCATCAAGATTAGATTGCTTACCTATCAAAAATGATAACAACAATTGCTCAATAAATCCCCAAATCATCAATTTCAGATTTTAAAACCCTAAAAATGAATAAAAAAAAAAAAACCTTTTTGAGATTGAGACATTGTGGAGGAAGGAAAACAGGGGAAGATCACGGATGCCACTGGACAGGCGACTTGCCGTGGCCGGCCAGGCGGGGGGACTGTGCCGGCGTCGTCTCCGTCGATTTGCAGAGAGAAGAAATGGAATGCGGCGTACAAAATAAAAGTGGATGGTCTGTTCTGCGTTGCCATTTAAGTTTGGTTAAGTCTCTTAGTAATAGTTTTATTTTTAACACTCTGCACCCCTCTTCTTTCAAAAAACACAATTTACACCCCTATAGTTTTTTTTTATTTTTTTATTTTTATAACTACTCGGGTTTTTTTTTTTTTGGAAATCCAGGGTGTGCATCGGCCCACCCTGGTTATATACTACATCCGCCCCTGGAGGTGACGATATTTTATTGATTGCATCGATTGTGGACCCGGCACACTCTAATAAAAAGCACAAATAAAATTTTGACACATCATTTTGTTAGCTACATTTTGTAGCACTTTTTGTGACATTATATTTACCCTTTATTATGTGAAACAAATGGACACTTGTACTATTATCTCTGGTTTGGTTAATTGGTTATAATGTAAAATCCAAATTCACCGATGAAAAATTATACAGTTAAAATTTGTAAGTCAACATAAAAAAGAAATATCACTTGAGCTAATATTTTTCGTGTCCAGGTTATTCTCGAGCTTCTTTATCATCAGGAATTAATTCCTCAAAGTATTATGCGCATCATATGGAAGCCTATCCCAAAATACGGAGTAATTCATCAGGAATTAATTCCTCTGAGGAATTAATTCCTCAGAGGTTGCATCAGCTTGTTGGTTTGCTGAGTTGGTGGTGTGAGGGCTGGTGTGATGACACCAAGGGTTGCATTTGTAGAGTTGTTGGTGAGTGGAGGTTAGACGGAGGTGGTTTAGATGGGAGGTCAGGTTGTGTCAAGGGTTGTAATGTGGGGTATGCTGATGGTGTGACATTCGTTGAAAAAGGAGAAGATAGGGTTGGTTGGCGGTTAGGGTTTTGCCAAATTTTTTTTTTTTTCTGAAAATAAGAAAATAAGGTGGTGTTTTGGCTATTAGCGTTGTGCCGAGTGTGGTATTTGTTGGGGTGTAGGCTGCAGAAGGCTTAAGGAAAGTGGTGGTGGCTAGGGATTCATTGGTGGAGAGGGGTTCAGCAATTTTAGGGTTTATGCCAATAGTGGTATCTAAGGGTGGGGCGGCTATAAGGTAGTGCCGCAAGTAGGGTGCACCAGTTTTGGGTTTCGAACATGACAAGAAGGGTTGGCCGTGGGCTGGTGTGGTGGATGGTGTGATCACATTAGGGGTTGCAACTGTTATGGTTTTGCCAAGGAGGTCATTAGGGATGGCAATTTGACCGAACCCAAAGGCGATCCACCCCGAAAAAGTAGGGTTCGGGTTGTAATTTTTATGACCCGAGCGGGTTAGGGTCGTGGTCGGGTTCAGGTTTCCTTGTCTTCGGGTCGGTTCGGTTTCGGGTCACTCGTTTTGCCATTAGGGTCGGGTTCGGCCCGAACCCACCCCGTTGCCATCCCTAGAGGTCATGTTTAGGTTTTTGCTAAGGGGTTTCGACAATTTTAGGGTTTATGATGATGGGGGTATTTGAAAGTGTGGTGGTTGTAGGGTTGTGCCGCAAAGTATTGTGTCGTGGGTTGGTGTGAGTGCTGGTATGATTACACCTGGTTTTACAACAGGTAGGGTTTTGCCAAGAAATGGGTAAGCTTTAGGGTTTTGGCCATTAAAAAAGGTTGATCCGAGAAGAATGGTGGTAGGTATTGGGTTTTCTTGGCAATATGTGTTTGCCGTGGGGTGTGTTTGTGATGGGGAATAAGAAGAATAGTGGTTTCGGCAATTTGGGGTATTATGCCGAGAGTGGTTTTTGACGGAATAAGTGGTGGGGTTTGGGCAAAGGGGTGGTTGTCGAGGGTGATGTATTGAAGATGAGGGTGGGGTTTTTGAAGGTGGTGGCGGAAGCTTGTGTGATGGTGTTGGCGGAAGTGGTGGAGATGGGGTGGGGCATCTAGGGTTTGCCGAAAAGGGTGGGGCGGATTTTAGGGTTTTGCCACGGGTTTTAGCGGAGAAGTTCTATATGGATCTTATTGCTCTGATACCATATTGGATTTTAAGAGGGTTAGACGGAGTCAATTCATACATGGAGAAGAAGGGTTGATATGAAATGACTCATTTTATTATTATAAAAGAGTTACATATTTATAGAGTTACAATGAAAGGAGGTAATCTCTTAGAATCTTTTAGATCTATACAAATATTTGAATCTCTAAAGATATGCACAATCTCTAAGTTTGATAAATATTAACTAATTTATGGTCGACCATCTACGATTCCGGTTACGGTTCTGATTCGCGGAAACCATGAACCTTAACCGGCCCATGTTCATCCCGGTTCCGATTATGAACCTCCGGTTACGGTTCCGGACAATTCAAGATTTTTTTTATTATTTTGTTTATTTTTTTTGCATAGAAAAAACAATTTAAAAATTATTTAGTAACTAAAATCGTGTCTAAAACTCAATCAAACGGCTGTAATCCATCAAAATCTTGTTATTTACCGTTAGTAACGGATATTTCTGTAAAACCGTCAGAAATCTGAGGGAATCTGACAGTTTCTGGCGGTTTCTGCATGGTTTCTGCCACAGTTCGCGGTTCAGGTCCAAGGTTCTGGTTTACTGTTTAGCCTTGGCGGTTCTTGGCAGTTCGGTTCACAGTTTTTGGGGAGTGTGAACCTTAACTGGGCCTTATCGAAAACGGTTCCGGTTTTTCCGGCGTTTCGTGGCGGTTACAGACTTTCCGGTTCTGGGCTGGTTTGGCGGTTCCGGGTTGGCCATCCTAAATTAATTGATATGTACAATATATTCTTATAATATTATGATAGATATTATTGGCATAAACCCTAATATTGCCGAACTCCTCTCCACCAATGAAACCCTAGCCACCACCACTTTCCTTAAGCCTTCTGCAACCCACACCCTAACAAATTCCACCCTCGGCATAACGCTAAACCCGAAACACCACCTTATTTTCTTATTTTCAAAAAAAATAAAATGGCAAAACCCTATCCGCCAACCAACCCTATCTTTTCCTTTTTCAACAAATGTCACACCATCAACAAACCCCACATTACAACCCTTGACACAACCTGACCTTCCATCTAAACCACCTCCGTCTCAACTCCACTCACAAATAAATCTTCTGATGCAACCCCTCGTGTCATCACACCAACCTTCACACCACCAACTCAGTAAACCAACAAGCTGATGCAACCTCTGATTCGATCACACCAGTAACCACATCAAATCAGAAACCATATATGTCCGAGAACACATCCATCTCCACACGCTCCATCTAACCCGGTTCGTCTCATCACTATTCAAGATTGGACTTATCCAAGGATCGTCCATCTTGCGGGGGCATATAAGGAATATCATAATATTCCAAGAACATATTGTAAATATCAATTAGTTAATATTTACCAAACTTAGAGATTGTGTATATCTTTAGAGATTCAAATATTTGTATAGATCTAGAATATTCTAGGAGATTACCTCCTCTTATTGTAACCCTGTAAATATGTAACTCTTCTATCATAATAAAATGATTCATTTCATTACAACTCTTCTTGATGTATGAATTGACTTCGTCTAACCCTCTTAAAATCAAATAAACCATTACTTTGGCGAATTATTGCATCGGGGTGGTTTGGTATTTTATTTATGTCACAGGGGCAGTTAGGTCTTTATGAAAAAGAATCCCATTATTGAAAATAAGAATTGTGTTTAACGAATTAAGATGAACTAGTGTTATACCCGTGCGTTAAAAGCACAAATATGTAAGTTTGACAAATAATTAGGCAAAAAAAAAAACAATTATGGTATCACTTACTATGACAAAATCTATAATCAAATCTTCTTTTTTTCCAAATATTTTTTAAATTTTTATTTAGAATAATAATAATAATATATACTTTTATTACCAATTTTTTTAATATAATTAAATTATTTACAAGATAAATATTATTTATAATTAAAAAAACTAATCTTTGGAGAAACGCTACAAATTAAGAACATTTAGTGTTCCTTTAAAGATCAATATTGAAATTTTCATTCTAGTTTTTGAGTTATTAATCTCATGAATATTGAAATAAGAAACGTGTATTACCTATAAAAATCAAAGGCTATCTATAATGAGTTGCATGCGAATATAAATTACAATAACATAATTTGATAAATTTGTGCATCGAATAACTAACTGAGCGAAAATAAATAAATAGTAAAAATATTTTTATTAAAGTAATTATACACATGGATATTGAAATAGCAAATAATAATGACATTACTAACTAAAAGTTAAATTTAAAATTTTATTCATGAATAATTTTTTGTAAATATAGTTAAGTTTTATAAATGTTACTCGTATTTATGAATATAATATTTATCATTTAATTTCTAAGTATAATTTATACTCCCTCCGTCTCACTATATTTGACCACATTTCTATTTTTATTTGTCTCATTTTGTTTGGCCACTTATAAAACCAATGTAAATTTATTCATTATTTTCCTATCATAGATAATCATACCATTATTTAAGTTTAATGGTATAAAAATAAGGCACATATTCTCATGTACATACATCATAATTAATATTAAAGAAGGGTATAATAGAAAATATAAAAATTGAATAAGGTATTAATTGAAGCTTCTTAAACTACGAAATTTTGTCTAGTGGCCAAACATTGTGAGACGGAGTGAGTATTTATTTGGAAGTCCTATAATAAAATTTCATACAATGTTAGTCTTAGTTAGAATTTAAAAGATCAAACAAAAGTCCCCGAAGGAGTGGCCCTGTTGTAAAGCCAAGGCTCACCCTCTTTGAGTGCTAGGGTTCGATCCATCTCCTCGCCTCCTTATGGCGTGGACATTGTCAGGAAAAAAAAAAGATCAAACAAAAAATTATTCATGAATAAAATTTGTGCTTCTAAAACTACGAAATTTTGTCTAGCGGCCAAACAACGAAATTTTAGTAATGTTTTCCATTCCTCAAAAAATGAAAAATCTATTTCTTCATCATCAAAATCTAGCCTTTTGTATATTCATCAATCCACCCCACTAATCTTCTTCTTCTTTGATTTTCATTCAATTCTTTTTATTTTGATTTGATTCATCACTAACATCCCAAAATTTTCATTTATTATTTGACAATTTTGTCATTAATAAATGCAAAATTAGGGATTTATTTTTAACTTTGCTTTTTGTTTTTAAAAATTGATGTTTAATAAATTTCTCTCCTTTGTGGGAGCCGTTGATTTCTCTCATTGTGGGAGCCGTGGTTTTCTCTCCTTGTGGTAGCCGTTGATTTCTCTCCGTCGTTGAGTTTATGTTTGTGTGTATGTTGGTTGGTTTGTTTGTTTGTTTTTGTAGGGACAATTGCAATTCAATCTTTAATGACGAATCTCACGTCATCTCAAAATAAAAAGGATGTCATTGATCTTACTGCTCAAGGTCGTTTTGAAGGTTTTGGAATATTTGGTGGAGGTTATTCGTCAACCCAGATTCTCAATGTCAAGTTTTCAAAGCGAAATATTTTCCAAAGGGGATTTTTTGAATGCCGAACCGAGGCAGTTTCCAAGTTTTACTTGGAGTGGAATCTGTATGTTTCAAGTTTTACATCGAAATTGTAATTTTTGCAGGTTAAAAAATGGATCTATTGTGGATGATTGAGATGAGCCTCCGGGCTTTGTGGAGTGCCGCCTATTTCATAATAATGCGATTGAAGTTGTTGTTTTCGAAAAAAAAAAATGAAAAATCTAATATAATATTTTTTTTCTGAAAGGACACTTTAAATCAGATAATATTCAGAGAGTGTAAGTACACTTTATAACTTATTTTTTAATGACTAACTTAAAGATGATTTAAATTGCAACAAATTTTTGACAAGATTTTTACAAAATTATAATTCATAAAAGGTTTAAATTGCAATGAATAAACATGTACAAGATTTATTTTGCAATTATCTCCTCTTTAAGTGAAAATAAAAACGTGTTTCGCGCTAAGTTAGCGTAAAACGTCTTTTTAAAAATGGTGCGGTGACATTTTTGTAATAAACGGGGAGTTGTTTTAAAACACGCGGTGATATTTTTGTAAATAACTGACACTTATCGCAAGTGTCAGTGCCAGTGTTTAAAAGTGTCAGCCATGTACACTGACATTTATTGACACTACCGCTGACACTTTTGATAAATGTCAGTATCAATATTTTATAAGTGCCAATGTAATGGCTGTCACTTTTTAATACTAACATTGACACTTATTAAAAGTGTTAGTGGCAATGTTTATAAATGTCAGTCCAAATGACTGGCACTTTGTAATATTAATACTGACATTTACGATGCTTGCCGGTTATTTACAAAAATGAAACTGCTTGTTTTTAAAAACAAGCGTCAGCGTCTTTGCAAAAACACGTTTTTACTACCTTAAAGTAAAAAAACGTTTTTCATAAGACCAACTCTTGAAACATTTAATTGGTAAAAAGTTGATTATTTTTCAATCAATTTCAAACCGCTCCACCAGACAAGCCACAATTTAAGTGTATTTATCCATCTCGTAAAATAACACAACTGACTTATTGCGTTTTTTTAGCGAACATTTTTTTATGGGTAAAATACAAAATATGGCCTAATATCTACGGAGTGATTGCAATTTGGGGCATGACGTCCAAATTTTAACAATTTGGGGCTTGACATGCCAATTTTTGCACAACTCAAGGTTTTTTGACGATTTTCATCCAAATCCATGTTAAATAGTCACGTGCAGCGCATGTGACACGTGACATAAATTAGGGGCTTAATAGCACAATTTTGAATATAGAGGGTACGATCAGAAAATAAACTAATACAACCTATTAAAACTAAAACGTATCTTTCTCTCTCTCCGCCGACGCAAATCCCTTTCCTCCCAATTTGCTCAGCCGCCGGGTCGCTTTCTCCAGCCACTATTGTCGCTCTTTCTTCCTCACGCCGGCGAAACCTCCTCCTCCCCACGGCAGCAACCTCCCCTTGTCTCTCTACCCTGCCATAAACAATGTATTTTCGCCCCCGCCCTTGCACCATCACCCCTCTTATCGAAAACCAACCCCGACCCGCCGCCCCCTCTGCCCCTCTTCACCGTGGACCATATGTTGTTTCAGTTGTATTTTTCCAGATCCTTATTTAATTTTGTTGGAGAAGATGGGTGTTTTATGTGTAGTGATTTGAGTATCTTTGGTTGTGAACTTGCGGATTTCAAAGCTTCCATTGTTGACTACTCTGTCTTTTGCTTTGGGTTTGATTGTTTCGAATTTCCCGAAAGACTCTTTACTATTTAGGTAGGGAAAAATTACAAATTTATGCCATGTACCAAGTTTCTAGTTACAAAAAGAATAAGGTCAGTGGCGGATGTAGTATATAACCAAGGTGGGCAAATGCACACCTTGGATTTCCCAAAAAAAATTACCGAATAGTTATAAAAAAAAAAATAATAAAAAAATATAGGGGTGTAAATTGTGATTTTTGAAAGAAGAGGGGTGCAGAGTGTTAAAAATAAAACTCTTACTAAAAGACTAAACCAAACTTAAATGGCAACGCAGAATAGACCATCCACTTTTATTTTGTACACCGCATTCCATTTCTTCGCTCTGCATATCGACCGACGGAGACGAGTAGGTAGACGACGCCGGCAGAGTCGCACTCACACAGACCACAGGCGGCGGCCACGACAAGTCGCCTGTCGCGGCATACATCCGTGATCTGCCCCTGTTTTCCTTCCTCTACAATGTCTCAAACTCAAAAATGTATTTTTTTTAATTTAATTTTAGGGTTTTAAAATCTGAAATTGATGATTTGGGGATTTATTGAGCAATTGTTGTTATTATTTTTGATAGGTAAGCAATCTAAGCTTGATGGATTCTTCTCCAAACGCCCTCGATGTGAGCCATCGGCTTCGGTTCCAGTTGATCCAATTCCTAATATTGTCAATGTTGAAAGGGTTGAACAAGAAATCGCACAGGGTACTTCTTCTCAA
The DNA here is from genome assembly GCA_026119855.1 of Campanula takesimana. NCBI lineage: Eukaryota > Viridiplantae > Streptophyta > Magnoliopsida > Asterales > Campanulaceae > Campanula > Campanula takesimana. The sequence continues at coordinate 164,918 of JAOWBW010001461.1, forward strand.
CGACAAGTAAATGATAACTCTTTTAGAATTGAGTCTGATCCGGGTTTGAGATTACAAGTTTGAACCGGCCTGACCGGACCCCAATATTTTTTTTCGGGAGCTCCGCCCCCGAACCCCCAAAGAAAGTGCACACCCTCACCTAGAATCCTAGATACGCCACTGGATAAGGTACTTTAGTTTGACAACATAATCCTACGTACTTTCATATTCGTTTACAATTTATGCAACCCCATTAGATGATGTTAAATTTTATTAACAGAATGCTTTTGTGGTCAATCCAAAACTAACCCCAATAAAGATTTAACGGGTTTTGAACCACACCACCACCAAAGAAAACCCAGATAAAAAATAAGAAAATCTCCACCACCACCAACCTCCTTTGAACGACGGAGTCAAAGGCGACGACGGGGTAGGATCGCCGGAGACGGAGGATCCAGATCTGAAGAGCAACCAGCCACCGGAGGAAGGGAGGAGTTGGATTTGGATTTTTTCCGACCAGATCTGGTCGATCTGAGATGTGGAAGCTCGTCGGAGTTGGGAGACGATGGCCTTACCGGAGATGAAGAAGGGTCGCCGGAGAAGAAGAAGCGTCGCCGGAAGATCTGGTCGAGAAGATGGATCGGATGGTGGTGTACAACCCAATGGATTCCGGCGACTACCTTGGTGGGATCTTCCCTGATCTTAGCTTTCTTCCATGGATTCGGACGACTTCCATGGATTCCGGCGACTACCTTGGTGGTGGTGTTGGCGTTAATGGTGGCGGCGGTGGTGTGTTGAAGGCTTTGGAAGATGAATACAAAAGGATGAAATGGGTCAGAAATGAGTATGTTAATTTGTTTTTTTTTTTTAACTGTGTTGGTGTTCTATCGTTAGTATATTTAACGAGAAAAAAATCATGTTAATATTCCTGTTATTTTTTTAACGTCCGTTAGGGTAAAAAATAGTGCGTTGCATAATTTGCAACCAATGGAAAAAGTACGTATATTTAAGATGCAAGTTTGTGGTACATTACATAAATTGTAACCAAAACTAAAGTACGTGGTATATTTTTGTCGATTGCCCAGGTAGGTAGTGATAGTTGAAATCAAAGTGATGGTTGAAATCAATTCGAATCAAAGAAGAAGATGAAGCCTGGGAACAATTTCTTTCGAACCCAGGAAGAAGATAGACTTCAAAAAAAAAAAAAAAAAAAAAAAAAAAAACCACAATAGAAGATAAAGATAGACTTGTTTATTATTTTGAAATTTTATTACTATGAAACATTACTATCAAATTTAAAAAGTATGTTTTTAATTATATTTAATAGATAATTATATTTTCATAAATATAAAGTGATAATATATTTATGTATAAAATGTTGACATATTAAATTTACATACAATATTAGGTAATTTTTAATTTTATTTAATTATTAATTAATGACATAATTTTAATTTCTCAACTTTTTTTTCCGAGAACCATTTCCCAAATTAAATAAGTATTTTACCAACTTTAAATTGTTAGTTTAATATTTTAGTCTATGCATTAAAATGTTGTACACATTTAATTTATGTACAAGTAAGTGTTTAGGATAGGTAGTTTTTTCTGATCCTACCCTCTATATTTAAAATTGTGCTATTAACTCCCTAATTTATGTCACATGCGTTGCACGTGACTATTTAACATGGATTTGGATGAAAATCGTTAGAAAGCCTTAAGTTGTGCAAAAAATGGCATGTCAAGCCCCAAATTGTCAAAATTTGGACGCCAGGCCCCAAATTGCAATCGATACATACATATTAGGCCCTATTTTGTATTTTACCCTTTTTTTATTTGCATAACTTGTATCATGTTAAAACATATTTATATTACTTCAAAAAGAACATATTTATATTAAAACGAATTTAGTACCCCCTCGGTCCCAAAATGATCTTTACATTTGACTATTCAAACTTTTTAAGGATATGGACACTTGCTATACTAGTCATGTTTTATTTATGCACTTTTAAGCCTAAATTGTAAAAATGGGAAGAACTTTTTGGGACAATAAAAAGTGGCAAATAGGAAGATCATTTTGGGACGGAGGGAGTACATGACAATTTTTAGGAAAATTGTAAACCTAGAATTCTTAATCAATTTCGTATTCTTTCCAAAATAAAAAAAGATCAACAATCTTATTCCATCCTTTTCACTAAAGAACAATCGTTTGGTCTTTGCATCATTTTCATGTGGTTTCTTTGTCAAAACACATATCAAAGAAGTCCAAATTTAGGAATCCAGGACTTCTTTTTCGATACCATTGATTTTGGTTGCGGTCTTTTGTAAGTTTTTCTAGAAGACACAAGGAATAGAAACAGGAATAGGAGCAAATAACATAGGAGTATGAAACGGACTCCTTAGTGATTTTTAATATTCTGTGTGCAGGCACCAAACATCACCATCAGGAGCATCAGTCAAGCCCGGTTTCGAGGGTGTGCAACCGCAAGCAGCCCAACAACATAGGCCCAACAATTTCAAGGGGCCCCAAAAATTTTCATTTGTAGTATATATAGGAGTTAATGACAATTTAGGGCCTGAACTCCAGGGGAGTGCGTCTAAAAGGGGCCTCGGTTTTTTTTTCCCACTAGATCAGGGCTCAATATCTAAAATTTTCGGCAGTTAAGGGCTTTTTGACGGAAATCGTTAGAAAATCAGTTAAGTGACCATGTGCATGACACGTGATTAACAGATCAGTTAGTTTGAACTGATATTTGCTATCAAGGGGTTTAAAGCAAATTCTTAAATTCAAAGGGTTAGAAAAACCAAATATCTTTCCAAGATTAAATAATTATTTTTGACCAAAAATATTTAATTTTTTCTTTAAGATCAATATAATTATTTAAAATGCCAAAATAATAAATAATTATCTTAAATAAATAATATGTATTTTTGTATATTTTAATGCATAATTTAACATATTAAAATTTTAAGCAAATTTAACATAAATTTTTGTACAAAAAAATTAATTTAAATTTGATCTTTTGCAAAAATATTTTTATGTCCTAAATATCAATTAACCCTTTTTATATATTAAGTAATACAGTAAGTACTTTAAATTTAAATTTATGATCTTTTGCAAAAATAATTTTCATGCCTATATGTTAATTAACCGTTTTAGACATACTCTAGTATAATTTTGACTTGTTGAGTTTTTCTTAATTTTTTTTTGAAACATAAACAAAAACTATTGTACATTAGTTACATGTACAATACCATTAAATGTACAATACCATGATGCACAAATTCATAAAAGCCAAACCCAACCCACCTTCTTCTACAACAACTCAGGCCACATCTCCGGCTAGCCACCACCATAAGACAAACCCAGCACCATCATCAACCATGAGAAGGAGGATTTGAGGGAAAAAAAAACAAAAAAACCCTTCTTCTCCAACGATTTGGGGAAAAATCAAAAACTCACCAACGGAGCAAAACCCGAATTAACCATCCCCGTCATCGACCTCTCTGCTCCCCGATCAACCATCGTCGACGCCATCCGCAACTCCTCCTCCACACTCGGCTTCTTCCAGATCGTCAATCACAAAAGGTGCGCTCAATGTAGCCAACACCACCACCGACACCCGCTACAGTTACACCACCCACACTTGACCCACTACCACCATCACCACCGGCGGAATAAGACGACAAGGATGAAGACAGCGGTGGTGGAGACGGAGAAATTGGAAATAAATTCGAACTTAATAAATAAAATTTGGTTAATTTGAAATACAAAAAAACCATCCACCCTCCTAGATCTGGCGCTGCTATCGTTGATTTCTGTACCTATATCTATCGACTCCAGAGAAGAGATGGTGTCCGGTTCTTATTTGACTGAGAGTAAGGGGGATAGTTTGGCGGTAGGGAGGCTGATTTGAGATGGTATAGATAGGATAAGGCTACAGGATCTGGAGGAACTAGTTTCGAGGATTGGCTGGAAAATCCGACGGCTGCCGGAGAAGAAGGCCGGAGGGGGTGTGTTGGGTTTCGTAGTAACATGCGCAGTGGATTTAAGAATTTAAAATTTTCATGAAACCCAAAGCCATAGATCCGTTCATATGATTATATCAAATACATACAATATGAATACTAGAATACTAACCCTTGATGCCTTTGAATTTCAACCTTTGATCTTGATGGAGATTTAGAAACTTGATCACGAACACAAAGCTTGAACACGAACATTGAAGATGATGAGTTTCACCCTCTAGCGGTATCCACACCTCGAACGAATATTAAGAGCACTTGATCTTGGTTGCTTGACCAAAATAATGAAACACACTTTCACAATTATTTTGACTATATGGAATTATGAATTCTTGATCTAATCAAGAATATTGTCTCTCTAAGAGGCTTGGAATAATTCCCTTAATGGCTGGTGAAAAGATCATTTTATAGGTCCTAGTCATTAACCCGTAATGACCTAGGATTCCTAAATCCCGTCACCCAAATTAAGGAAATAACTTTCTGTCCAAGCAGCACTGGCACGGTCGTGCCCTAAAACTGGTACGCCCGTGCCAATAGGTTCGAGCCTGGCCTCCGGTTTCTGAATATATGCACGGTCGAGATTTATAATCTGCACGGCCGTGCCGAGCACGGTCGTGCTTTATAACTAGCACGGTTGTGCCATCAGGTTCGAGCCATCCGTCCTGACACGCCCCAAGTCCCGGGATTCCCTAATAGAACCTCGAACCTGGTGCGCGTAACTAACAAGAAATAAGAAACTAACGGAAAACAGGAATAATACCTGTTAAAAACAAAACTGACATGATATATATACTCAAGAGTAGGGAGCTAAGATAGCTCACATGAGTTCTAGACCAAGAAAATTAAAACCAAAATGGTTACATACAGCGGAAGACATGCCTAGCAAATAAGCTAGAAACAAGAACTGTCTAGGGACAACAAATACTACCCCAATACAAGCCCAGAGTTTACTAACTCATACAAGATCGTCCTTACCAAAATATAAAAGGACACTACTTCGAACAACAATATCCTGCTGAGTAAATTCCCAGCTAAGTCGAGCCTCACTGCGTACTATCCCCTGCTTTCCTGGGGGGGGGGAAACAATTAAACAAATAAAGGGTGAGATAAATCTCAGTAAGCTATTAACATGCAACTATATGTCATGTTATCATGCAATACAAGTAGATACTCAACTAAACATATATCAAGTATCATCAAGTAACAAGTATAGGAGAGGCTAAGCCCACTCAACAAGTAATCAAGCTCAAGAAAGGTTCAGGTAACAAGTAGTCAAGTAGAGTGAGAGGCTAAACCAGCTCACAAGATGCACATAGGCCTATCACGCATTGTACCTGAATCCTTCCTTATTTCTCCCAAGAATACCATTTGTTGTCGATGCTTTTCTAGCTGAGGACAACCAAGAACAGGAACAAGAGACTGCTGTGCAGTATATAAGAAGACCTGGTAACCAGTGTCATCCACAATAACAAGATCCACGTGGTGTTCGGGACGGGAGAACAGTATATAGGGAGACCTGGTATTCAGTGTCATCCACAATAACAAGATCCACATGGTGTTCGGGACGGGAGTTAGCATTCACTTAGGTCAGGCTTATTGCTCCAACCAAGGAAGCTATGCCCTTACTATGGCCAGTAGTAAGGGGTCGGGCGGAAATACATAGGGACCCGATTGTCACTTAAACCCCAGCTCTCGCGACAAGCGTGAACCTATATATTTTCGAACAAGCAAGGAGAACCAGCTGGACTCACCAAGAATGCACAAGTAGATATTTACTTGAACTACAGAACAGAACTCAGTCCCTTATTAGTGGACTACTCTTTATGCACCATGTAATCATGTATCATGTGCTCACGAGAATATGCACCATGTAATTATGTATCATGTGCTCACGGGAATATGCACCATGTAACTATGTATCATGTGCTCACGGGAATATGCACCATGTAACTATGTATCATGTGCTCACGAGAATATGCACCATGTAATTATGTATCATGTGCTCAATATAAGTACACGTACGCAATTATTGCGAATACCAATCAAGTTTAACTATGGCACATAAGTGTCCATGTAACACGATCAATCCAAGTAAGAGTCCATTTATAATAGACTTCAGTCAAGTAGTAGGGTATATCACTCTGTCACATGCCAAGTTGCACGTACATATTCATATCACGTTTAACACATTAAAGTGTCTATCACGATACCCTTACTATCAAATAGAGCCCAATACCTTAGACTCTAAACACATAGTAGAATAGGTCACATTGTACCTAGACACAGTCACACTTCACGTATATGTATCGTTAATAATCGAATACATTTTCTAACACATATTGTGTTCTGTAATTATTCTTTATGCTTTATATACTTCATTGAGTATATACACGATTAAAACCAATCACTAGTACTTTAGTGTTTGTTCATAACACTTACAATACACACGTATCAAGTTCAAGTATGTAGTAGAGTTAATCATTCTCTAACTAGTTTCATAACCCAATTCTTTGGTTATTCAAGCCATGTACCAAGTAATCAAGAAGTAACATTTTATCAAGTAAATATATGCAAGATTTGCATATACACATCAAGAATATTTCAAGTTATTACCATATTCATGTAATGGTTTCAAGACATTCAAGACTTTCAAGACAATCAAGACAGTCAAGACTCTTTCAAGATTTTATCATCTTGTATCCAAGTTCTCAATCCATTTTCTTGGATGGTTAAACATGTACAAGAGTTAATTAACTTATACTTAAGTTATCAATCCAACTCTTTGGTTATTTAAGACAAGTACATGATTTACTCATCTTATATTCACGTTTTAATTAAGAAGATGAGCTATACATCTCCCAATCGAGTTCACGATCCTATTCCTAGGATATTCAAGTTCAAGACATTAGTTGGTGTCCTTTAGGTACACAAACTTTAGCTACGAGAGGGGAGACTAATCCAATATTTGTGGACTAGCTCAACGGGAAACAAGCTTCAGGTAATCAAGAAGCTACATTGTTATCAAGCAACTATGTGCGATGATTGCACATACAAGTCAAGAATATTTCTTATTCACGTTAATGCTTATTCTGAGCACTTTCGAGTTTACACCTTACCCATATATTGGTGTCAAGGCATATACAAGATTTATTAATCTTATATTCATGTTTTAATCCCTTTTCTTTGGATGTTCAAGTCATGTACAAGATTTTATTGTCTTATACTTCAAGTTTTATTCCAATCTTTGGACATTCAATCATGTATAAGAGTTATACACTTTACTCTTACCAATTCTCAATCCTATTCTTAGGATGTTCAAGTTCAAAACATTGTTTATACCCCTAAGGTACACAAGACGTTGATTTCCCAGACACATAAGAGCATTCATACTCTTATACTCAAGTTCAATGTCCTAAAACACCTATCTAGGTGCTCTAGACAATCATTTTAAAACCTCATTAATTTATTCTTTGAATAGCCCTCTAAGTCTAGGTTATTCAGCTTCTTTCGGATCTTGATTCCGACTTTCCTATACAAAGTTATGGAGGAAACAATTCAAGAAAACAAATCAGAATTTTCACTTGGCACGACCGTGCTAACACTGCCGAGGGATTTTCACACAAAATTCATTTTCGGCACGACCGTGCCCAATAAAGGCGCACGACCGTGCTATCAAGGTCGAGATGTTTTTACACAAACTTCATTTTTGGCACGACCGTGCCCATAAAAGGCGCACGACCGTGCTAAATCTGCCGAGGGATTTTCACCCAAAATTCATTTTTGGCACGACCGTGCCCATAAAAGGCGCACGACCGTGCTAACACTGCCGAGAGATTTTTGCCTAAAGGCGATATTTGGCACGACCGTGCCAATTAAAGGCGCACGACCGTGCGGTACAAATTTTGGCCCTTTTCCCCTGAATTCAAGTTTCATTAATTCTCCGTCCCACACGTAGGAGTAACATTTAACCAACACTCCTAACATTCTCAGGAGTATACTAACAAGTTTAGAACTCCTATTTCAAGCCCAATTCATTTCTTTTACCGTCCCATAAATAATAGGACAATTTCCTTTTATTCCATTTCAATATTTCACCGTCCCCAAAAGTATAAGTACAATTTTATATTATACTAATATACCCATCTAGGGATACTTCCATTCATTTCCCCGTACCACAAATAATGGTACGATTTTTCTAATAATATTTAAATCAAGTTACTATTTTACCGTCTCACGAATAGGAGTATAATTTTTCCTATTAATCCACTTAACAACCCAGAGGGTTATAACCAATTTGAAGCACTTTTCAAATTTCTTTCATACATACGCTGTATATTTATACTCCCTTCGTCCCAAAATTACAAGTATCACGAAAATTACCCAAAACACAATTTTAACAAGAACAAATAGCGGGAATAACATATATGCATGTTATTACAAGTAAGGGGGAGTCAATAACTTACCTAGTCAAAAATCAAGTTGACCCAAATTAATTTCTGATCGGCCTGGAACGCTCTATTCAACGCCACGAATATTTATCCGGGACCAGAATCACGAACGGAGGGATAATTAAGCTCGAGGAGTCGAGAATAGGGTAAAAGTTTAACTTTCTCTCTGAGACAGAGAGAAAGTACGAGAAGAACTGAGAAATGCTTTCTCAGTGAAAAGCAAACCAAGAAGATATACTTAGGATTTTCCAAGAATTGCAATTTGGCCCCTCAAGTTCTAACTTTGACAAAAAGGCCCCTTAGAGTCATAATTTCACAAATGACCCTAAAGTCAAAACTAGACATTTAACCACCTTAATATTCTAAAGCAGTTAATAAATTAATTCAAGTAAAACTAGCACATAATATGCAAGTTCAAGCATTTAAGCAAGCACGTCAATAATTTAACAAATACGTTAAATATTTAACGAGATTAAGGATGGGCGTTACACGTCCCTTTGCCGATTAGTGGCACGGTCGTGTCTTATAATCGGCACGATCGTGCTGATCCAATCAGCACAGTCGTGCGTTATATTCAGCACGGTCGTGCTAGTCCAGAAAAGATGATTTCTCCATAATTCCAATTCAGTCCTTTATGATTCGTTCTATTCGTGTGTGACCCTCTAGGATTACATTAAGTTGGCAATGGGTCCAAACATGATCCCATAAGATATGATTAGGTTCTAGAAAACCGTCATACCTACCCAAATAGTGTAACTAGATACAAGTTCACATTCCATTTAGAACATATCACAATCCCTTTGTCCACGATGTCATTGAACACAAGTCATGGTCACCAAGTCAACTTGTCTTTGTTCAATACTTTCTCGATTCCGAATATGTTGATAATCCAAACGACATTGATCCAATCAATTCATTTGAGTCCGACCGAACATTTTCATCAACATCATTCCTACGAGAGGCCTAAGCTTGACATCTCTCCGAAGAGGGACAAATCCATCATAGCTTATTATTCTTCCCTACATGAATTCGATTATGCCAATCATACCCTTTATAACTACCCGGTTAAAGGTAGCGTTTGAATATGTCAAACATAATGTTCATCAAGTGGAAGACTATAATAACTACATGTCTAAGGATTCAAATGACATAACTAATATGAGATATATATATGACATTGACCATGATATAGATCTCATAAAGCGGGTCATGTCCGGTACTTAACAAGTACCCATATATCTAACATGATCATCCCATGATCATTTAGCCTTTATACTAATACCAAACAAGTACTAGGGACGGAGATTATTATAAGTAAACATGAACAACAATAATAATTAAAACATCTCTTTATTAATATGAAATAAATGATAACAATTACAACGTTTATTAAACGTGCCTAGGGCACTAACACCAACAATCTCCCACTTGCCCTAGGCCCAATTTCCCATGTATCTAATACCCATGGACCTAACATGACGATCATGTTTTGCTTGTGGAAGTCCCTTTGTTAGCGGGTCCGCGACATTGTCATCAGTTGGTACTCTGCATATATTCACGTCTCCCCTATCAACGATCTCTCGAATGATATGAAAACGCCTAAGTATGTGTTTGGATTTCTGATGTGTTCTTGGTTCATTTGCTTGAGCAATAGCACCATTATTATCACAATAAAGGTCTATTGGATTCTCAATACTAGGAACCACTTCAAGTTCAGTAATGAACTTCTTAATCCAAACAGCTTCCTTTGCAGCATCCGATGCAGCAATATACTCAGCTTCAGTTGTAGAATCAGCGGTTGTACTTTGCTTGGAACTTTTCCAGCTTACAGCTCCACCATTTAACATAAACACAAAAACCGACTGCGATCGACTATCATCTTTGTCGGTTTGGAAGCTTGCATCCGTGTAAGCATTTACAATGAGATCATCTTCCATTCCTCCATAGATCAAAAACGAATCTTTAGTCCTTCTCAAGTACTTAAGAATCGCTTTTACAGCCATCCAGTGATTTTCACCGGGGTCGGATTGATATGTACTTGTCATGCTCAAAGCATAAGATACATCCGGCCTAGTAAAAATCATGGCATACATGATGGACCTAATTGCCGAAGCATATGGAACATCATTCATTTTCTCACGCTCATCTTTTGTCTTAGGACATTGAGTCTTGCTTAGAGAAACTCCATGTAACACTCGCAAGGTACCTCTCTTAGAATTTTCTATGCGGAATCTTCTAATGACCTTGTCAATGTATGTACTTTGGCTTAAACCAATTAGCTTCCTAGATCTATCTCTGTAGATCTTAATGCCAAGTACATATGCGGCTTCACCCATATCTTTCAATGTAAAACACTTTCCTAACTAAGTCTTTACAGACTGAAGTGTAGGAATGTCGTTTCCAATGAGCAATATGTCATCCACATATAGAATAAGGAATAGCACTATGCCCCACTAATCTTCTTGTAAACACAAGGTTTGTCTTCGTTCTTGATGAATCCAAACTCTTTGACCGACTCATCAAAACGGAGATTCCAACTCCTAGAAGGTTGCTTCAATCCATAGATGGATCTTTGCAATTTGCATACCTTAGAATTTTGTTCAAAACCTTCTGGTTGTGTCATATACACATCCTCTTGTAGTTTTCCATTTAGGAAATTGGTTTTGACATCCATTTGCCATATTTCATAATCATGATATGCGGCAATGGCAAGCAAAATTCTTATAGACTTGATCATTGCTACGGGTGAAAAGGTTTCATCATAGTCAATACCATGAACTTGCCTATAACCTTTCGCTACAAGTCTAGCTTTGTAAGTATACACCTTCCCATCCATGTCAGTCTTCTTCTTGAAGACCCATTTGCATCCTATGGTTTTTACACCTTCGGGCACATCAATCAAGTTCCAAACTTGATTGTCTTGCATGGATTGTAATTCGGATTCCATGGCTCCAAGACACTTCTTCGAATCAGGAGAAGACATCGCCTCTTGGTAGGTGGTTGGTTCATCATTATCAATGATCTCCACCTCATTACTATCCGTTACGAGAAAACCATATCTCTCGGGCTCGGATCGTGACCTACCAGATCTGCGAGTTACTTGTGTATTTTGAACAGGTTCCACAATTCCTTGTGGTTCTTGTTCTTGTTCCATTATTGATTCAATGTCATTTTCTGGGTCTCGAATTTCTTTAAGATTTATTTTACTCCCACTGATTTCTTTGGAGAGAAACTGTTTCTCTAGAAAGACACCAGTACGGGCAACAAACACCTTGTTGTCCTCTCGATTGTAAAAGTAATATACTTTAGTTTCCTTAGGATATCCCATGAAAATACATTTATCAGATTTGTGTGCTAGCTTGTCGGAGACAAGTCTTTTGACAAAAGCTTCGAAACCCCAAATCCTCATGATAGACAAACTAGGTTTCTTTCCGCTCCACATCTCATATGGAGTCTTTTGAACCGATTTAGTTGGAACTTGATTTAGTGTGAGAGCAGCGGTTTCTAGAGCATAACCCCAAAAGGATAAAGGAAGTTCAACTCGACTCATCATTGATCAAAGCATGTCCAACAAAGTTCGATTCCTCCTCTCAGACACACCATTCCATTGTGGTGTTCCGGGTGGAGTCAATTGTGAAATTATTCCACAATTCTTTAGATGATCATTGAATTTATGACTTAAGTATTCTCCACCTCGATCCGATCGAAGTGCCTTAATACTTTTGCCAAGTTGTTTTTCTACTTCAATTTGAAATATTCTAAATATCTCAAAGGCTTCACTTTTATGTTTCATTAGGTAAACATACCCAAATCTACTATAATCATCAGTGAAGGTTATGAAGTATTGAAATCCTCCCCTAGCATTGCTACTTAATGGTCCACATACATCGGAATGTATCAACCCCAAAAAGTCGCTTGCCCTTTCACCTAGCTTGGTAAAAGGTGTCTTAGTCATTTTTCCAAGAAAACACGACTCGCAAGTATCATATGACTCAATGTCACATGAACCCAAAAGACCGTCCCCATGGAGTTTTGCTTCTCATTAATATGACCAAGACGTCAATGCCACAAATAAGTATGATTAATATCATTAGGTTTAGATTTCTTATTTACATGATAGACATTGTCATTATTTTCATTCTTGACATCCAAGACATAAAGGCCATTAAATGAATTAGCAATACTATAAAGCACATCATTTAAATAAATAGAAAATTTCTTATTTTCAATAAGAAACTTAAAACCTTCATTATCCAAACAAGAAATTGAAATAATATTTCTACTTAAATCCGGTACATAATAGCAATTGTTCAAAACAAGTATTAAACCGGAAGGTAAAGTGACTTCATAAGTTCCTACGGTTAATGCAACAACTCTTGCTCCATTTCCCACTCATAGGTCCACTTCACCTTCTTTAAGTAGCCTCCTATTCTTTAGTCCCTGCACATTTAAACAAATGTGAGAACCACAACCGGTATCCAATACCCAAGAATCAGTGGTAGAAAGGAGAATATCTATCATATAGATACCTGAAGTCGACGCAGTACCACTGCTCTTCTTCTTCTTTTGCTCTTCCTTAAAAGCCTTGCAATTACGTTTCCAATGACCAATTTCTTGACAATGGAAACAAATTGCATCATTTTGTGAATCGGGTTTTGCCTCTGGAGCCTTGGCAACCTTTGTCTTGCTTATTTTGGGTTTGACAACTTTCTTACCCTTTCCTTTGGCACTAGCCTTCTTCCCATCATGAACCAAGAGCACAGGAGAACCTTTCTCCACAATCTTCATCTCCGTAGTTTTAAGCATACCATGCAACTCGGAGATATTCTTATTCATTCCATGCTTGTTATAATTCATCACAAAATGATTAGAACATTTAGGCAATGAATTAAGAATGAGATCCGTGGCTAGCTCCAATGGGATTGGATAGCCAAGTTTCTCAAGATGCTCTACATAGCCTTTCATTTTAAGCATGTGAGGACTCACTTGTTGCCCTTCACTCATTTTGCAAGAAGTGAATCCAACAATGGTCTTGTACCTCTCTTGCCTAGCTTGCTCTTGAAACATGACTCTTAACTCCACGTCTATCTCATAGGCTTCCAAATGTTCCAAACTTTGTTGGAGTTTTGAGCACATAGTAGCAAGCATGAGACAACTTACATCTCTAAAATCATTACGATGTTTCTTGTAACTGTCTCTTTCTGCCCTAGGGGCATTGGCTTCTGGTTCAACAGGAAGAGGCCCATCGAGAATGTACAACTTATCTTCTTGCCTAAGAACTATTCTTAGGCTACGGATCCAATCCATAAAGTTCGTACCCTTGTCTTGGAGCTTATCCTTCTCAAGGATCGATCGCAACGAAATTGATTGAGTGTTGTTAGTCATTATCTATAATTATGCAAAATTTCCAAAATTTAATAAGTACCAATTTCATTAAAGAAATAAATAATGTATTTTTCAAAAATACTCCCACTAAATTATACAACCTTCTTATACATCTAATGTATGATATAATTTAAATGGGCTAAGATCCAACTTTAATTTAATTTCAAGTCCGCTAAGGCGGATTACACAAAATCAAATTAATTAGTTAGACAATCATGTCAATCATATCCCATATGATTCTTAGATCATTTTTTCTGAGATTCTTTAAGAAATCCAATTTCAAAAAGCATGTTAAATCTCATCTTTGCCTAGGCCCAAAACTGTTTTGACGCCTAATTAAGTCAAACAATTTTAAACGTATAGTTAATGTGCCTCGCTAGGGCGTGCCCACATTATCTATCTTGCTCATACATAAATAAAATTAATGCACCTCGCTTGGGCGAATCTACATTAAAATCACCCATGTACTAACAAGTGTTTTAATCATGGCATGCAATAAAAGACTTAAAACTTTCTTTGAAGGTTTAATCACATATAACATTCAACATATTTATGAGCACATAATATAAACATGTTACGCTTCAAGTTTAGCCATTAAATTAATCATCATTAATTTAAGCATAATATTTATGTGTCATTAGTTTCTCTATAATTATGAGGACGAGACTTCTTTGAACTTTGGTTATCATCTCCAAATCAAGACAACAATAAGTGCGGCAGAAACTAAACCATAAGGCAACCACCGTTCCGCACTAATTCAAGATACCAAAAAAGTAGTCCATGTGGCCGAAACTAAGTAATAGATGGTCTCGATGAACGTATGTCAATTGCATCCACAATTCCACATGGATCTCCAATCTTTGAATCAAGAACTTTGTTTCTCAATTTTAGCAATTATGAACTCTTCATAATTCTAACTTCGTTTTATCTTTGAATCTTTGATTTGCGATCAAGTTTGGGAAATACAATCTCGATGAACGTAGATTAGCCATCCAAACCTTGATCCAATCTTAGAATCACAAGACTAAAACAAATATGAAAATTAAACCCCGAGATCCACACCCAAACCCTAGCAAGAGCCCCCCAGCCGAAACCCTAGGTCCGGCCGGGTCTCTTCATTGGGTCTGGTCGGACCTCCTCTGAAAAATCCCATATTTTTAAAGTTCCAAAATTTATCTCAAAATCGTTTTTCCCGATTCAATTAGGATTTGGTGTTCTTGGTGATCCAATCACCATGATCATCAAAACCTTGAATGAACAATTCATGAATCCTTGAATTATCAAAACTTTGATCCAATCAAAAATTGATAACCCAAACAATTTTAAATCCACCATAATTTTTATTGCGATTGAATAGTGCGATTAAAGTTTATAAAACAATAAACCACATAAAATCATATAACACATAAACATCATAATCCAATATTCACATCATGCTAGGCATATAAACAAACAATTTATATACACACAACATGATCTAGTATTGAAATAATCAACATGAATGGGGTTCTGATACCACTATTGGGTTTCGTAGTAACATGCGCAGCGGATTTAAGCATTTAAAATTTTCATGAAACCCAAAGCCATAGATCCGTTCATATGATTATATCAAATACATACAATATGAATACTAGAATACTAACCCTTGATGCCTTTGAATTTCAACCTTTGATCTTGATGGAGATTTAGAAACTTGATCACGAACACAAATCTTGAACACGAACTTTGAAGATGATGAGTTTCACCCTCTAGCGGTATCCACACCTCGAACGAATATTAAGAGCACTTGATCTTGGTTGCTTGACCAAAATTATGAAACACACTTTCACAATTATTTTTACTATATGAAATTATGAAATTCTTGATCTAATCAAGAATATTGTCTCTCTAAGAGGCTTGGAATAATTCCCTTAATGGCTGGTGAAAAGATCCTTTTATAGGTCCTAGTCATTAACCCTTAATGTCCTAGGATTCCTAAATCCCATCATCCAAATTAAGGAAATAACTTTCTGTCCAAGCAGCACTGGCACGGTCGTGCCCTAAAACTGGCACGCCCGTGCCAATAGCTTCGAGCCTGGCCTCTGGTTTCTGAATATATGCACGGTCGAGCTTTATAATCTGCACGGCCGTGCCGAGCACGGTCGTGCTTTATAACTAGTACGGTTGTGCCATCAGGTTCGAGCCATCCGTCCCTTTGCCGATTAATGGCACGGTCGTGTCTTATAATCGGCACGGTCGTGCTGATCCAATCAGCACAGTCGTGCGTTATATTCAGCACGGTCGTGCCAGTCCAGAAAAGCTAATTTCTCCATAATTCCAATTCAGTCCTTTATGATTCGTTCTATTCGTGTGTGACCCTCTAGGATTACATTAAATTGGCAATGGGTCCAAACATGATCCCATAAGATATGATTAGGTTCTAGCAAACCGTCATACCTACCCAAATAGTGTAACTAGATACAAGTTCGCATTCTATTTAGAACATGTCACAATCCCTTTGTCCACGATGTCATTGAACACAAGTCATGGTCAACAAGTTAACTTGTCTTTGTTCAATACTTTCTCGATTCCGAATATGTTGATAATCCAAACGACATTGATCCAATCAATTCATTTGAGTCCGGCCGAACATATTCATCAACATCATTCCTACGAGAGGCCTAAGCTTGACATCTCTCCGAAGAGGGACAAATTCATCATAGCTTATTATTCGTCCCTACATGAATTCGATTATGCCAATCATACCCTTTATAACTACCCGGTTAAAGGTAGTGTTTGAATATGTCAAACATAATCTTCATAAAGTGGAAGACTATAATAACTACATGTTTAAGGATTCAAATGACATAACTAATATGAGATATATATATATATATATATGACATTGACCATGATATAGATCTCATAAAGCGGGTCATGTCCGGTACTTAACAAGTACCCATAAATCTAACATGATTATTCCATGTTCATTTAGCCTTTATACTAATACCAAACAAGTACTAGGGACGGAGATTATTATAAGTAAACATGAACAACAATAATAATCAAAACATCTCTTTATTAATATGAAATAAATGATAACAATTACAACGTTTATTAAACGTGCCTAGGGCATCAACACCAACAGGGTGTGCCGAGGAAGACGAAGGGAGAGAGAGAAACGGGAGAAAGAGAGTGGAAATATACTGCGTATGTCAGAGAAGGGAGATTGAGGGATATAATATTTTTTCCACTCTCCCCACACTTTTAAAATATATAATTTAACCCCTTAAAAGTTACTATGAATTCAAACTAACTGATCTGTTAATCACGTGCCATGCACATGGTCACTTAACTGAGTTTCTAACGAATTCTGTCAGAAAGCCCCTAATTGCCAATTTTTTTTTGATTTGAAGCCCTGATCTAGCAAAAAAAAAAAACCGAGGCCCCTTTTTTACGCACCCCCTGGAGTTCAGGCCCTAAATTGTCATTAACCCTATATATATAGAGGCAATGCTAGGGGCACAAAAAATAAGTTCACAAAATGTTGGATACAAAATGAGGTGGCGATATTTTATTGGTTATAGAGATAGTGAACCCGACACACTCTAATTAAAAACACCAATAAAATTGTGACACATTATTTTGTAGAGCAAATTTTGTCACTTTTTTGTGACTTTATATTTACCCTATACTCCCTCCCGTCTCTAGTTAGTGTGGACCAAATTTTTGGGCACACAAATTAAGAAAAAGTAAGAGAGATAAATAATGGAAGAAGGTGTTTGTGAGTATGAAAAAATAAATAGGAGAGGGAATGAGTGGGAGGAATAGTAAGTTGATTGGTGTTTGTGAGTGTAAAAATAAAGTAGGAGAGAGAATGAGTGGGAAGAATAGTAAAGATTCTTTGCTATTTTGGGGTAGTCCACACTAACCTGAGACTATTCTTCGCTATTTTGGGGTAGTCCACACTAACCTGAGACGGACCAAAAACGAAAGAAGTTCACACTAACCTGAGACGGAGGGAGTATATAGTTAACTCCTAAACACATCACATAAAGTGCAAGTGGTCTCGCGGTTAATGTGCTATTGTTATAACGTTGAAAGTTTTTTAGTCTTCCTATTTAGCCTCTCCTTACTACTTTCATTTGAATCTATGGGTATCTTTTAGCGGCTTTTCTCATATTTTACTTTTTAGGCTTTTCCTCCCACTTTTTTAGTTTTTCATTCTATTTTTTCAAATCTTATTAGAAAGTTTGATTTTTTTTTTAATTATACATTTTTATTTTAATGAATTATTTATTCATTACTTCAATATTCTTGCCATCGTTTCTATAAATTTTTAAGTATTTAGGGCCCCACTTCATATATAGCTAAGGGCCCCCGTAATCATTGAGACTGGCCTGGCGGCAGTGGTTTTAAATGATTGTAGACAGTTGATGGATTTTTTTGTGCATGTATGATGTTCTTTTGTTTATCAAGAAGGAAATAGCGTGGCAAAACTTTTGGAAAAAAATATAGCTCAATTGGATAGTATCTGTGAATGTTTTGTAGATCCTCCTTTTTACTTGTATCAAATTTTAAAAAGGGACGTAGATGGGTATCTTTTGCATAGAGATATTGTTGTGTTTCAACATGAAACAAAGGTTGTAAAATAAATGCTATGTTTTTTTTTTTTTTTTGGTAATTAAATGCTATGTTGGGTTATTATATATGAGTGCTTGTTTGAAAAAAAAAAAGAATAATACTACCTCTGTCCCTAAAGACAAATTCTCAGATAAGACCGTCTCACCATGTGAGACGGACCCTCCATAAACCTGTCCGCCAATTAAGCCGACCCGCCTTTGTACAACCCGATTGCCTTTTTCAATTTTTTTTTCGTTTTTTTTCTTTCATTAAACGTCTGTAATTTTCTTACTCTCTCTAACCTCTCTCTACATCGGTGCAATTTCTCTATTCCAACGCTCGTCGCCGGTGATTTTGACATCGTTCGTCTCCTCGTTCGTGTCGGAACTACAAATGGTGGCAGGTACTGCTTCGGCCGAAGTTTTAGTTTTTAAAAAATATGTGAATGAAGTTTTAGCTTTAGTTGTTGATATTTGTTTTCTGATTTATGTTTGAAATTCATGTTTTGTTACTTATTTTTATCGGATTGTTGCATATTAGTCAATACATTTGTGTTTTTTCTGATTTTGTTTGTTGTTCATGAAACCCTAGCTTTTTTCTTTTTGATTTTTTCATTTTGTGAGCTATATTATGTTCGACTGGTGCATATTAGTTGATACATTTTGCATTTTGTATGTTTGTTATTTATAAACCTTCTCTCGTTTGATTTGGGCATGTTGTTAGAGATTTATGCTAACATTGTAACACTTTAATGAGTTAATTTATTTATTGGTTTTTTGTTTTATTTTCAGATAAAGCAATTGAAAATGAGCAAATCCATGAAACTAATGTTTAATTCACTATTGATCAAATTTTTGAATCTATTTGTCAAATAAGTAAATTCAAGCCGAGGGTGACGAGGCAGAGTGCTGCGAAGGGTAAAAGTGTTTATGTTACTTTTATGTGTTTTTAGTGAATGTTACTGTAATGTTTTTGTTAAATGATTATATTTTTTACTTTTATGTGTTACTCTGTTCGATGACTGTTACTTTTATGTATTTCAATTGTTACTTTGAAATATTTTTTTGTTGTTTGTGTTACTTTTATGTGTTTTTAGTGAAGGTTACTGTTATGTTTTTGTTAAATGAATTCGATATGTTTCTTTTATGTGTTTCAATTGTTACTTTGAAACATTTTTTTTTTTGTTTGTGTTACTTTTATGTGTTTTTTAGTGAATGTTACTGTAATGTTATTTGTTAAATGAATTAGATCTGTTACTTTTATGGTTTCAATTGTAACTGTTATGTGTTTGTAGTGTTACTCCCAGTTTATATGGTGACATATTTTCAATGATTTTTCTCAGATTCTACAGTAGCTAGGATGGAAGATAAGGTTGAGGAAATTAATTCAGCTGTGATTGAATCAATAGAAGTTACTCCTGATGTTGAGTCAAGAGAAGTGCATGAAGTTTGTAATGTGGGGTCAAGTGAAGTGCAAGAAGTTCGTGATGTTGAATCAAAAGAACTTCCAGAAACTCCTGAATTAAACAAACGTGTAAAGAAAAGAAAACTAGACTTTGCCACAACGCCTGTAAGGCAATCACCTAGGATTCAGGAATTAGTAAATAAATGCAATACAGAAGAAGGTGTTTCTGTGAAGAAGAAATCTGGTCGTATTAAAAAAGTGTGTAAGAAGAAAAAATTTGATCCAGCTCTTAAAAAATTAGAAGATTCAGAGGATAAATTGTTGGCTATGAAGGTAGATTGCGATTTAGTATCTGATCATCATAGGCCATCACAAGCAAGTGGTTTGAAAGAAACTACTGTTACCGCAAGTGAAAACAATCATTTGATTGTTCGCATTAAACCTAGGGTTGTTGTGGAGAGTGGTGAGAAGGATAAAAATGATTCAGGAGTTAGATGTGGCGATGCTTCTGTTGAAAAGCAGAATGATGTAACAAAAATTATTATTAAGAAGACGAAGAAGATTGGAGGAGATTGTGTTGTTGAGGGGAAGAATAATGCTTCAAAAGGGATTGTTGTTAGAAAAGTTGCTGCTGAGGAAGTTTTAAAGAAGAAGGTTGTGAAAAGAAAGGTTGTTATTTGTGATGACGAAGTTGATGATGTGAAGAAGGTGAAAATTGAAAATGATGAAGGAAATGCTGATGGGAGGTAAAAAAAAAATTTGTTAAGCATTTTATGTATTTTTTTTTTTTTTTTTATGTTTACAAATGTGTTACTCATGTTACTCTTTGATGATTGTTACTTTTATTTTCAAGAACTGTTAAAATTATATAGTGTTAATGTTACTTTATTTTTTGATATGAACTGTTACTCTGTGGTTTTAGTATTTTTTGTGTCATTTGTTATTTAGTTCAAGTGTTACTCTGTTGTGGTTTAACTGTCTAGATTTGTTACTTTTTAAGTAGAATTAGTGGTTTAACTGTCTAGATTTATATATATATATATATATATATATATATTTTATGTTTACAAATGTGTTACTCATGTTACTGTTTGATGATTGTTACTTTTATTTTAAAGAAGTGTTACCATTATATAGTGTTAGTTGTTTTGGCCAATTTTCGACAATTGGACAAATATAAAGGAGTAGGGTACAATGGAATAAAGAACTTTGAAATTCAAGATGTATGAACAAAGGATTTAACGAGGAAAACCCTTAAACAACTTGTTCGCCGGCATAAAACCTCGAATGATGGAATTTTATTAAGCTTTTATGGAGGTATAATGAATGAGTGGAAGATACAGAGAAAAAGAGAGTATCAGACGTGAGTATGTGAAAAGTGTGTGTGAAAATACAAGTGTTTCTTTCTTTAAATACTAGAGAAAGATAAGTAACAAATTAGTTATTCTATCCCTACAATCTCGGAAGTTTGTTGCAGAGATATCGTTGATTCTTTGGGAGACGTGGGAGACTTTCTTTGACGTGTGTTGATAAGTCACATGTGCGTTTTGACTTAGTCTTTGAGTGCTCCACGTTTTAGTAGTGGTTCCTGAAAAATAGGATCGATAACAGACCTGTAATTTATTCAAGTTGCACGATTTGACTTGGTCCAAGTTGAAGCTTCAAGTTGTTTTCAGTATCTTGAAGGCTTCAAGTTGTCAGCATGTTGAAGCTTCAAGTTGTTTTTAGCATGTTGAAGCTTCAAGTTGCAAGATGTAGCTGATTTTATCCATTCTACACATGTTGATATAAACGGGTGCTCTTATTAACTTAGTATCTCAATCTTTCACGATGAGATAGTTAGTTTCACTCAGGATGTCCAGTCGTCAGGATGTAAAGTGAACATGTAGAACTAATCATGTAAAATGTAAGACGTAAACTCAAGCTGTTATCCCAGGATGTAGATGTAGTGCTGTGAGATTTTTCACCCCAAACATTAGTGTTACTTTATTTTTGATATGAACTGTTACTCTGTGGTTTTAGTATTTGTTGTGTCATTTGTTATTTAGTTCAAGTGTTACTCTGTTGTGGTTTAACTGTCTAGATTTGTTACTTTTTAAGTAGAATTAGTGTTACTATTGAGTTATATTTTGTTACATATATTCATTGAAAATGTTACTTTTATGTATATATGATTTATATATATATATATATATATATATATATATATATTTCAGATTATGGATTACTAAAAGTCAAGCAATGGGGCTTTCTGAGTTAGTTCATGGTTTCAATGATGTTCAGAAAAACGACATTAGGAGTATAGGGTTTGGTGGCTTTTTGCATTTGAATATTAAACAAACTTCAACTCAATTTCTACGTTGGTTTATTGAGAATTTTAATGCTTCAAGTCGTTTTGTAACACTAGGTAGTACCAAAAAAGTAGTAATCACAAGTGATGATTTTTACAATGTGTTTGAGCTTCCAAAGAGCGGTACTGAAGTTGAAATTGAGAAGGGTCGTAGTGGACATTTGTTTGATCATTTTAAGACCATTTATGGTATTGATAGTAATAGCTCGGTTTCTAGTTTGAAGACCTTGTTGGAAAACAATTTTAAGGATGGTGGGGCTGATTTCAAAAGGCTTTTTATTTTGTACTGTCTTTCTTCGTTCTTAGTTCCGAGGGCTAACTATCTTGTTGAGATATCAGTTTTAAAATATATGGATGATGTTGAGAAGATTAGGGAGTTTGATTGGAATTCCTTATGTTTTGAGAGGTTGTGCAAGTCGATACGTAAGTATAAACAGAATCTTACAAAACACATAGGGGGTTGTGTATTGGCTCTTCAAATTACTTACTTCCATCACTTAAAATGGAGAGGGAAATCAGAACATATGTCAACCCCTTTTATTCAACATTGGACTAGTGAGAGGATGAGAAGTAGAATCCGACAAGAAAGTGAAGTTGGTGTATTTGGGCAAGGTGTGTGGGTGGATGTGTTGGATATTATTGTTTCTGATGTCAGTGAAGTTCAGAAAGAAAATGAGAAATCGGGGAAGGAAAAACAAACTTTAGACAATGAAAAACCAAAGTCAGAGAAAGGGAAGGAAAATAGTCCATTTGAATCAGTGATGAACGTAGTGGATTCAATAAACCGTAAATCTGAAGTTCAAGGAAAAGAACAAAGTGGACAGTTTATTCAATTCAGTATTCCAGCTGGTGAAAAGACGGATTCAGAGATAAAGAAGATTGCAAAAGATGTAAGTGCCATTTTTATAAACTGTTACTTTCATGTTTATAAACTGTCACTTTCATATTTATGAACTGTTATTTTTACTTTTATGTTTTATAAACTGTTACTCTTATCTTAATAAACTGTTACTTTTTATTGACTTGGTAACATTTTGTTTGCAGCCTTATCAAGAGATTATTCTTTTGTTGAAAAGGGATATGGGAATTGTTTCGGAATACTACATGAACAAGTTGAAATGTTTGAAAGATAATATTCCCAAAAATCATGAACCCGCTCCAACCAATTCCTCTCCCGATTCAATATTCTTTTCTGATCCCAATGTGTTGCGCTTGATTGATGAAGCTTTTGAACAACTTCATAGGATAAAAAAGTTATCTAGAGAGGTTCCTAGTTTTAACTTGTTGATTGATGAAGAACACTCTCCTGATACACCATTTTATGACGGCGGCCTTGGAGAATTTGCGACATATGGCATGGATGATGCAAAGAGATCTGGTTGTTCTATTGGTATTGAGAAATCTAACCAGATTTATGCGCATCTGTCAGTCCCAGCGTGTACCATTGGTGATAACTCTGGTTATCTATCAAGCTTTATGTCTGAAAATAAGAGACTTTTTGTTAACGCGGATGTCAAAGATCGTCAAATAATAGATTTTTGTTTTTTTGATGTAGATGATCTTTATGACAAGTAAGTTATTTCTTTTTTCCTTTTAATACAATTATATTTCATTATAAGTATATAAATTGTGTTTTTATTAACTGATTATTTATTTTTATTTTTTATTTTAGGTCAATGGTTATGTTTGAGTTTTTTAATACTTCATGGACATTTAGATTGTTCAAGGAAACGGTTCTTGCATTCAGGAATAAACATTGGTTGTTTACAGAAAGCATTGATGCTTGGTGTGCAATAAAGAACCAAGAAGCAACTGATTGCAAAAGACTGTTTTTATCTGTATCAGCCAGTGTAAGTGTTTCTGTTATTTTATTAAAGTTTTTACTCTGTGGTTTATTTTTGTATGTGTCACTGTTATTCACTTAAAGTGTTACTTTTTAGTATATCAAATAGTAATTTAAATTTAGTGGAATTGTTACTGGAAGTGTAAGTGTTATTTTTTTTTGATATGAACTGTTACTCTATAGTTTAGTAACTGTTACTTTTTAATAAAAATACTTCTTCATATTTTTTTGTAAAGGCATACCTCAATATGATTGTTGAAGGGTCTGGGGACTTAGCAGAACATGAATCTAACATGAGAAAATGCTGGGGAACGTGTTTCAAAGATGGTGCTGACATAAGTAAATCAGAGATGGTTAGTAACATTTTGTTTATAAAGGATTTAATTATGTTTTAGTAGTTAGTATTAATTACTGTTTTTTTTTTTTTGTTTTTATTTTGTATAGATCTTTGTTCCTGTGAATTCCAGATCTCATTTCTTTTCCATACTTGTAAATTTTTGACTCCGAAAAATCCAAGTACTTGATAATAGAGATTATGAGACTGTTTTATTCACAACATGTGTTGGAGCAGGTTTCAGAGATATAGTAAAGATCGTGGTATGTATACAGTTTATTAAAATTATTATTTTTTTACAGCATTTTATAACTGTTTTTTTTTTTTTTTTTTTGTATAGTTCTTTAATTACATTTCATTTTGCAGCAAAAACAGCTTTCAAAGTTTTTGCGTGAGAAGAAACAACCTAAAGGGAAGGATTTAGGGTGTTTTCCAATCGAGAATGTGAAATTTCCTTGGCAAAATATTTCAGATCAGAATGATTGTGGTATTTTTCTATTATATCAGATGGAATATTTCAATGGTGAAATATGTGTTGGAGAGGATGACATTAGAAAGGTAATTATTATTATATATTTTCTTGTATTTTTTTGTTTTTGTTATACAATAAAAATTTGTTTTGAATATAAATTTTTTATGTATCAGGCTTTGGTTAGAAGAGTTTTAAGAGTAAAGTATTGTCTGACTATCCTTCTAAATCCATTGAATTCTCTTCGCAAAGCTTTGATGGAGAAAGTTTCAGAGTTTTGTATTCAAAAGGAAGGAATAAAGATGAAGATTTATGAAAAGAAGAAGGAAGAGGCAGAGGCAAAGAAAAAAGAAGCAGAGTTAAAGAAAAAGAACGATGCAGAGAGAAAGAAGAAAGAAGCAGATGCAAGGAAGAAAGAGGCAGACTTAAATGTTATTTTGAAGAAGAAAGAAGCAGAAGCAAAGTTGAAACAATCAGAGCGAAAGAAGAAAGAAGCAGGTGGAAGGAACGAAGAGGTAGACTTGAAGGTTCTTTTGGAGAAGAAAGAAGCAGAGGCAAGGAAGAAACAAGTAGAGGCAAGGAAGAAACAAGCAGGTGGAACGAACGAAGAGGTAGACTTAAACCTGAAGGTACCTTTGAATAAGAAAGAAGTAGAGGCAAGGAAGAAACAAGTAGAGGCAAGGAAGAACTTTTTTTGAAGAATGTTTAGTGGTGATTGTTAAGAACTAATGTTGTGCTAATATAGTCGCAACTTTCAAGTTGTCGCTTTTATGTAGGTGATATATTTTGAGTAGTATGTTTCATCGTTTTCACGTCTGATGATGTTGTGTGTGTCTTTTTCTTCGACGGAGAACCTTTTTTGGGCCAGTAGGGGACGTAAGGAAAACTCATAGTTGTAATTTTCTGTTTACTATGACATTAAAAAGTGATATCAGATGCCGCTTGAGCTTAGTTCTTTTAATGGCATATTATAAAGCTCACATGATAAAAAGTAACAATTCCAGTAAAAGTTTTTTACCAATTATTATCCAAAAAGTAACACACTAACTAAAAAATAACAGTAACACTTAATAAATTATTAAACGAAAATGGTAACTGTTCATATAGCAACCAGTAATACTGACACTTCATGATAGTTGTAAAATGCTCATATAATGAACTAAAAAAGCACACAATAACACTTAAACGAAGCAAGAATTTATTAGCATAAAGAAAATGATTTTGTAAGAAATACCAAAGTAACAGTTTCTAAAGTTAGTTGTAACTATTTGATATTCAAAAATGAAGATCTACTAGTTTAATTACAGTAATAATATTGAATAATTAAAATAAATGAGGATTCGGAGTTTTTGTGCCAAATTCCCTAGGCGGATCACTTATAGGGTGAGCTGCTGTTGTATTCTTCTTGTTCTTTTCGATAGACCGTTTTATTCTTTTTTTCCTTCCTTTTACAACTGCCCGAGCTGGATCTTCAATTACATTTGCTTTACCTGAAAAACATGCGTAGATATAATTAAACAAGTGGTACTCTTGAAAGTAGTTCTAATAACAGTTTATAAAGGTAATAGTTTATTATGACAGGTAACAGTTTATAAATATAGAAGTAACATTTTATAGAGATAAATGTAACAAATTATAAACATAAAGGTAACAGTTTATTTTACCAGAAACATGCGATGATTCAGTTTGTTGTTGGACGTTCTTTAGTGAAGATATTGCCAAAGCATCTTTTTCATAACTTTCTTCAAGAACTTTTCTTGTTTGCTCATCATGTTGAGCTTCAAGCACAAGATTGTAATACTTTCTCAACATTTCTTGTTTCCATGGAATGTAACTCAGACTGTTTTCAGGCTCCTGATTGCTGCATAATTTATCCCATACAATTGATTTTGCTGTCCTTGTCCATCTTTTAAGGATGCATTGTTCCGGTATCTTATATATGTTGTTCTGATAAAGAACTCTCACAATGTGTCGGCATACTATTCCACACTCCTCAAAATACTTGCACGAACATTGTACAAAATCTGTACTTGTTTTTCCAATCATAACATGCCTAATCAATTTCCCTTCAAATGCAGATACACCATAAGTCGTTATCATTTCATCACTAACAACGACCTCGCATTTCCTTCCGAATGATTGTATGTACTCTTGCTCGAATTTTTGAAAAGCCCCTAAGGTGTAAATTTCTGATGCATGTCCAGATAACGGAACCGAAGTCGAAGGAATTGATTTAGAAGATTTAAATTCAGCTTGTTTTTCAGTACGTCTCCAGTTTTCCAACAACTTTTTGAATATATCATTGAATTCTATCAAACTTGTTGTCTTTTTCGCATGATTACCCATTGCACTGTTTGTACTTTCGCTTCTTTGAGAAGAAAGAATCCCAGCTGAAAAATAGTCCTTGTTTAAAGCTATTGACCACTTATGCCTTAAATCATACAATCTACTGAACCATGACTCATCATTCATATTAAATTTGTTGATCATTTCAGACCATGTTTTCTCGAAGTGCTCTTCATTCACACAACCAGACATGCATTTCTTAAATGTATCTTTGAATTCATTGTTACTTTTCAAATGCCCAAACCTTGATATTGCATTCTGATACAAATGCCATTGGCATAGCCTATGCTTTGTTGTAGGGAAAGCCTGTATAAAATCATTATATACAGTGTTATTGTAAAAATATTAAATGTGGTAATTGACTTTGATATAAAATGTTACTATAATATATTTAAAGTGGTACTTGAATGGATATAGATTGTTACTGGAAAAAAATAATAAAAACAAGTACAAAAACATAAATATAGATTGTTACTGGCAAAACATGTTACTTTTTATGTATATAAGTATTACTTGTAGCGTTTGTACTGTTATCTGATATATTATAAACAAAAAAATATAATCAAAAACTTCTAAATAATATTGTTGCTGTTTAAATTTGAAAAAATGGTTACTGGCAAAACATGTTACTTTTTATATATATAAGTGTTACTTGTATATATAAAAAGAACTTATATTCATATAAACTGTTATATTCGAAAAGAACTTATAAAAAGTAACAATTGAAACACATAAAAGTAACAATCACCAAACAGTAACACTTCCTATAAATTAATATATTCTGTAAGGACTGTTAGTAAAAGTCAAATAAAATACAGTTACTCATATTCATATAAACTGTTACATGTAAGAGAAATAAGTGTTACTAATCAACAAATGTTGTTACTTTTAAAATTTAGAAAGTAATAAATTTAGTTTAAGGAAAGAGATTTTGTACCGTTGATATTGCGTTTGTCATTGCTTGATCCTGATCAGTGAAGATAGTGATAGGGCATTTTCCTCCCATTGACTTCTTGAATACTTCAAATAGCCACTCAAAGGATTTCGTTTCTTCATTTGCTAAAAAGGCACACCCAAACATCACGTTGTTCATGTGATTGTTTATCCCTACTATTGGGGCACATATCATCCCATATTTGTTTGTGCTGTAAGTTGTGTCGAAAACCATAACATCTCCAAATATCATAAAATCTTCTCTCATTAGTGAATCCCTCCAAAAAATACTACTTAACCTCCCACCCTCATCCAACATAACCCTAAAGAAAAAGTCACTCTCCTCAGATTGTTGTTGTTGATATAATAACTCTACTAAGTTTTGTGCATCACCATTTTCCCGTTCTTTCATCTTTAATCTATTTGCGTAATTTATATGATCTCTTATAGTGTGACCAACACATTCATCTCCTCCTGCTTCTTGAACCATATACCTAAAGGAATCTGTAGCTCTAATTCCAGAACTTAACATTTCTTCTATTGCTTTTCCTTTCTCATTTGTAATTTTTCTTTCTGACCTATGGAGGTGGCTTAGAATTGACCTAGTAAATTCATGATTATGATCTATTACATGAGTGAAAACTTCATAATCATTATCATCTACTAGTTTTATCCTCATTGATGCATTACACCCCGTACGCACAAAATGATTTATCCTTGGATTTCCACTATCCTCATCATTATCACCTCCTAATTTAGATTTTTTTGTCTTTCTATGTCCTTCATTAGAGCATACGTAATACTTATCATAAAGCAAACCATTGTCACGTGTTCTTGAAGTTGATTTCCGTACAGAAAAGCCCAATGCTCTAGCATGTTTACAATAAAGTTTATACATTTCATCTTCACTCTTTCTTCTAACACCCATTAATGAACCTTTAATATCAAATTCAGTAACATTACCTCCATCTACATAGGTTTCTGTAGTTTCAGCAGTATCTACAACATTGTTTTTTGATGCAACTATTATTTCCAAATCTGCATAAAACACAATATAAATATAGTCAAAAAATTGTTACTGTTTATCAATATAAGTGTTACTTCTTGCATTTATAATGTTACCTGATAAAATATCAACACAAAAATCAAATCAAAAAACCTATACAAATGTTCTTACTGCTCAAAAATTAGAAAATTTTTTACTGGGGTAAAACATGTTACTGTTTATGTATATAAGTGTTACTTCTAGCATTTATAATGTTACCTGATAAAATATCAACACAAAAATGCAATAAAAAAACATCTAACAAATGTTGTAGCTGTTCAAATTTGAAAAAATTGTTACTGGGCAAATCATGTTACTGTTTATGTAAGTGTTACTTCTTGCATTTATACTGTTACCTGATAAAATATCAATGCAAAAATACAATGAAAAACCTCAACAAATGTTGTTACTGTTCAAAATTGGAAAAATTGTTACTGGGCAAATCATGTTACTGTTTATGTATATAAGTGTTACTTCTTGCATTTATTCTGTTACCTGATAAAATATCAACACAAAAACCCAATGAAAAACCTCTAACAAATGTTGTTACAGTTCAAACTTGAAAAATGTGTTACTACCAAATTTGTATAGTAATGAACATGTTTTAATGTAATTTTTCTAACCTTTCGAACCGGTTGCTGTTTGTTCAATATGTTCTTCCATCTCTCTTTGTTCATTCTGTTCAATCTGTTCAATCACATTTATTTCGTTGCATTGATTAAAAGGAGAAGAAGATGAAACGCTAGATTGAGTCGCCATATTCAGACCTATCTTTTTGTTTTCGAAAAGAATTTTGTCGAAAACCCTAGATCTAAGCCGTAATAGAGAGAGTTTAGAGAGAGAGAATTTTAGAGAGAGAAAGTAAAGGTTGAACGCGTATGGCATGTGCTCTGCGCGTGTTTTAAGTTTATATATGGATCCGTTTAGAAGGTGGGTGGGTCGGGGCGAGACTGGGTCGAACCGTGGGCGGCCCGTCGCACCACGGACGGCCGCCGCACCAGAGAGTTCCCCGTCCCTAAATGAGTGTCCAAATTTCATTTTAAGGGACACTGAAAATCTCAACTTTATGTACAATTTGGTAGCAAAGATTCATATATAATCTTGTAATCTCATTTCCAAACATTTAATTTTGCACGTATAAAGAAACCGGTGAAAAAAATTTCGAAAAAAAACATTTAGGGGCAAAGTTATGTTCAAAAAAGACATTCATTTTGGGACAAATATTTTTTGAAAATTGACACTCATTTAGGGACAGAGGGAGTAAGAAAAAACAGAGGAGTATGAAATAGGAGAATTGTCGGAGAGAAAGGAGGGTTATATTAAGACCAATTAAGGCTTCTATTTCGTGCATTTGAATCTTGTGGGTTTAGAGACAAGATGAGATATTCAGACATATGAGCAATTGGGCTAATTTAAGCCCAAACTGGAGTACGCTTTTTTATTTTATTGTTATTTTTCATTTTATGTCTTCACTACTCTTTCATAATACATGTCGTTTTACATTTATTTACATATACTAAAATAAAATAAAATTAATACATAATAAAAAAATTTATGTACTTTAAAAAGAATTTAATTACCTAAATATTTTTATGTTTATACAAGAGATAATTCAGAATTAACGAATGAGGGTATAATTAGTAAACAAGAGTAAATATTCCTTGTTAACAGTAAAACGTCAAGTATTTTGAAACCAAAATCTATACTATAGTATATTAAAGTAGGCGAAAATGACTTTGGGCATGACACCTCATCCAATTTTGGGTTAATCTTGCTCCTAAGCTTGCCACGTCAGATTCATGGCATTAAGACTTTTCGGTTCTTGCTAACTAGACACAAATAATAGGCTATATTCTTAGTTATGGGTATGAGTACTATTAATAGGTATGAAACTAGATATGTCTAAGAATTATCGTTGATAAGATACTAATGTAAAGAACTCAACGATTCTTGAAGAATATTTTATAGTACCTAATATCATACTCCTCCGTCCCAGCAGAAGTGTCACTTATTTCCCTTTTGGTCCGTTCCAGCACAAGTGTCACTACCCAAAATGAAAATGTTTTAATATATTTATATTCAACCAACCCCACCATTTGACCCCACTCATTCTCTCTCTTCATTTTCCACCACTCATTTAATTCAACCAACACTACTATTTACCCCACCCATTATCTCTTTTCATTTTCTACCACACACCTACTACCTTTTCTTAATCCCCGTGTTCCAAAAATTGGTGACACTTCTGCTGGGACGGAGGGAGTATACTCTTATATATATACTAGAAGTATAGACTTGGTAGGCCTAGCATTTAAAAACGTTAATAAATTGATGCATAATTATCCAACTTTTCGGCTTCTTATACATTGATGATCATAATTTAACTTTTCATATAATAAAATTAATGAATTGTTTTATGATAGGATATAAAGAGTTTTGCTTGGGAATTCATTGTTTTATGATGGAATACATAGAGTTTTGCAAGTCAAATTAAATCTCTTTTGAAAATACATAGAGTTTTGATAATAGATAAAAAAACTTTAGCTAACATGCATGAAACGGAATAGGTTAGTACTTCAAAAGGCAAGAAGATGTTAATAAGCATTAGAGATTTAGTAGTTGGAAAGCCATAAACAAATCTTTAGTAAACTAATCACCATTTTAATTTTAGGTTAATCTTGCTCCTAAGCTTGCCACGTCAGATTCATGATATTAAGAGTCAGACCTTTCGGTTCTTGCTAACTAGACACAAATAATAGGTTATATTCTTAGTTATGGGTATGGGTACTAATAATAGGTATGAAACTAGATATGTATAAGAATTATAATTGATAAGGTACTAATGTAAAGAACTCAATGATTCTTGAAGAATATGTTATAGTACCTAATAGCATATACTCTTATATATATACTAGAAGTATAGACTTGGTAGGCTTAACATTTAAAAACGTCAATAAATTGATGCGTAATTATCCAATTTTTCGGCCTGTTATACATTGATGATCATAATTTAACTTTTCATATAATATAATTAAGGGGAAATGACAATTTAGGATCCAAAGTTTGGGAGGTGTGTGCCAATAGGGGTCTAATGCATCAATATTGTCAATTTAGGGTTCAAATTTAACAACGTTAGTCAATTAAGGGTTTTTGGACTAAGTTGCAAAGAAAATCCAGTTAAGTAACAGAAAAAATTAACTGGAGTTAGGTTTGGATGTTCGCCTGGGCTGTCATTTCACACACCCCTTATACAATGGACCCTAAATTTTCTTTCACTTTTATTATTAAATTTTTGAATAATTTTAATTAATTCAAAAATAATAATAAATAAAATAATAAGCAAATAAAAAATTAAAGTGTTTTTATAAACCGCAAATAATGAAGTTATAAACAAGGAAAATTAATAATAAAAATAAAAAAATAATTTTATAAATAAAATAAATAATTGGAATACTAATATTAATAATGAAACAATACTAACCACCACCACAGGAAAAAAAATGTCCAAATCCTCACTTTCTTCTTTCTAAAAAAAATAGAGTGGTTTTTTTTTTTTTTGGAATATAGTTTTTTTTACACTTTTTCCTTTTTAAAAATTATAATTTTTATTTTATAGTGGTTCTAATGAAAAAAATATTTTTATTGTATTTCTTGAAAAAATATTTTCGGTAAATGACGTCTTAATTATTGGTTAATTTAATATAAGAAAGTAAAATTTAATATTTCAATTTTTTATTAATTTTCTACATCTGAAATGACAATATGCTCATACAAATAATAAAAACAAACTCCAGTTAAGTCCATGTCAAAACACTTGTGACTTAACTGGATTCCGTTAACAGAATCGTTAAAAAACCCTAACCTGCACAACTTTTGCAACTGTGGACCCTAAATTGAAAAAATTGATACATCAGACCCCTATTGGCACATACCCCCCAAACTTTGGACCCTAAATTGTCATTTCCCCTATAATTAATGAATTGTTTTATGATAGGATATAAAGAGTTTTGCTTGGGAATTCATTGTTTTATGATGGAATACATAGAGTTTTGCAAGTCAAATTAAATCTCTTTTGAAAATACATAGAGTTTTGATAATAGATAAAGAACTTTAGCTAACATGCATGAAACAAATAGGTTAGTACTTCAAAAGGCAAGAAGATGTTTAATAAGCATTAGAGACTTAGTAGTTGGAAAGTCACAAAAAAATCTTTAGTAAACTAATCATCATTATCAAACTTTATACTCTCTCTCTCTCTTTCTCTCTCTCTCTCTCTCTCTCTCTGTGTGTGTGTGTGTGTTCTCTCCAACGCATCTCATTTTTATTCTTTCACAATTGTGTTTTCCCGTATGTGGTTTGGAAGACATGATTATTTTGACTTATTTGCCATTTGCTTATCACTCCATGTAAGTAACATTGTTAATTATCTTTCATATCTCATACTTCATTTTTCATCTCTTTTTTTCTTTAAATTTAAATTTGAAATTTGTAGTTCTATCTAATTTACATTTACATTTTTTTTTCATTTTCTTTTTTTCTTAATTCACAGTTTGATACATATTAGAAATTTAAATCTTATTTTCTTTTTCATTTTGTTTTCTCTCGGGTGAGATTTATTTTTGTTATTTATTTTTACTTTCTTTTTTGTTTTATTTATGTTTTTTGATTTCATATTGACTTTCGTTTTAGTCTTCATTTTTATTTACCTCTTTCATATTTGGTTTGATTTTATTTATTATTATTTTTCAATTTTAATTACATTTGTTTATTGCTTTTTTTCTTGTTTTGATTAAATTTGCATTTTCTGATTTCTTAGTACATTTTTCTATGCTATGTTTTTTTATATTTATTTTCTCAGTAAAAATTATGTAGTTTTTTTTTTGTTTTGATTTCTTATTTATTTCCACGTTCTTTTAACATTCTCTTTCTATATCTATATACTATATGGTTTTGGTTTTGACTATTTTCTCTCACATGTTTTTTTATTTTTTTTTTATTTTTTAAGTAGGGTTGGGAAGAGTTTTCTTGGACAAATTTGGACGAGGAAGAAAACATTATCGACGACCATGGAAGCTACGGAGTCCGGCATGTTAATGGAGAATCCCATTATGACTACCTGTAGTGGGTATGAAACACACTCAAATTTACTTTCATTGAATATTAGTATTTTGGGTGATTGTCAAATTGAGAAAACAAGCTTCTTGGTGAGTTTTCTTTGATTTTTTTCTATTAAATCAACTTTTATATAATATAGTTTTTGTCATTATGTATGTATTAATTAATCATCACTATTGTCACAAATATGATATTTCATTTTTTCTTTTTCCTTGATTGCAAATAATTTTCTATATGGTGTTATTATTTTCAAAGTTAAGTATGTTGAGGATGATAAAAAAAAAATGTTTGGATATGAGAAGATTGAACTAAACACTTATAGTTCAATAAGCAGTTCAATGAGCAAGTACTACTTTTAATTTGTGAGGTAGGAGGTAAGTTTATCATTTCTTAATTTTTATAATTTGCTATTCTACATGGGAATTTCAAGAAATTTAATATAAAATTAATAAAGTTGAAAGTATTATTTTATAAAAATGGGTTATTAGATTATATGAACTCCACAACTATTTTCTATTAGATCTTCTTCTTTATTTTTATTTTAACTTTTGATTTTTTTTTAAAAAAACTGATTAATGCTTAGTGATCCAATTTTCCTGATGGCAATACTTAATTTAATTCATTTATCTTTAAATACTTAAAGGGTTAATTATTCAACATGTTTTAATTAATTTATAATCTTTTGCTATAAATATCATATTAATTGTACAAATTAAATTTTTATAGACAAACGCATGCACTTTCTACCCCTCTATGTAAACTTTTATGAAAAACCCTCCATATATTTATAAATTATTAATAGTCCAGTGAAAATAATTACTTTATATTATATATCTTTCCGGATAATATTTTACATTTTTTTTTCATATTGATAATTACCAAACGATGCATCGGTACTCTAGACCTCGTGCGAAGCACGGGATTATATTCTAGTTAACTCTTAAAACGATATTCCTCCGTCCCATAACAATGCGAACAAATTGACTTTTTGGTCAACTTTGTTTATCTTTGACCATAACTTTATGAATATCTAGATATCTTTATGCAATTCTAAGAAAGTGTTATCGTTTCATCATTAGAATTACCATCGATAATTTTTTTGAATTGCTTAGATATATATTAAATATTCATAAAATTATGGTTAAAGATCATCTCAGTTGACAAAAAATTTCAAAATGTCCACAATGTTATAGGATAGACAGAGGCGTAGCTAGGAAGGGGGTAAGGGGGGGGGGGGGCAATAGCCCCATTGGTTTGAACAATTTTTATTTTTTTTACTAGTGCAATTTTTTCAAAATTATGAGGGTTTAGTGTAATTTTTTATAGCTTGCCCCCTTGATTTAAAAGAAAAAATACATTAGGATTCATTTTGCCCCATTGATTAAATTTTCTGGCTCTGCCACTAACAGAAGGAGTGTGTGTTATGAAACGGAAGGAGTACTACACAATAGAGAACACACGACACGTGATGACTTTGACATGGGAAATGCTAGGGGCACAAAAGAAGTCTACAAAATGATGAATACAAAATGAGGTGGCGATATTTTATTGGTTGCATCGATTGTGGACCCGGCACACTCTAATTAAAAGCACCAATAGAATCTTAACACATCATTTTGTGAGCCAAGTTTTGTGAGATTTTTTTGTGACTTTATATTTATCCTTTTTGAAAACTGCTCTTCATTAAAATCTCTAAAACTCAAACTCTCCCTCTCTGTATAAGTCACAACCTGACCCGCTCGCCCGCCTCGTTTAAACTATGATAGTTTAAAAACTATACTATTTCACTGCAGTGGCGGAGCCAGGAAATTTTGTCAACGGGGGCAAAAATTGCACAACATAAATATTTTAACTGTATGTTAGTCAATGGGGGCAAAATAAAAATTCTAGTGTATTATTATTTGTATCTTAAAGGGGGCAAATTTCAACAAATTGCACTAAACTCCAAAAATATTGTAAATTTTGCACTAGTAAATTTTTATTTTTTAAAAACCAATGGGGGCAATCGCCCCCTTTAGCATACATGTTGTAACACCCCGAAATTTTCTTACTGTATCTGAGCATTTAATGGCATTAAATAACAATAATTAATACCTCAAATTAGGGTTCACAACTAACCCTTTATTACATCATCAATTCAAAATAAATGCGGAAGCGTAACGTAAAACTTGTCTTGGCAGGTAAACCACCCTAGCCATCAATGTATCTTTAACTTACACCAATAAATAAATGTTCTTAAAATAACTAAATAAGAATCTTCAATCTGCCGTTCTTCCTACGGCTGCCCTCCTTTTCTTCCCCTTCTACTTAAATCCTGAAACAAAAATTTATAGAGAAGGGATGAGCGAACGAATGCTCAGTAAGTTCATACGTGGCCTCTCCGGTTACTAAGGAGAGACGACCAGAACGAATACCATGAATAACTTTTACAAAGATAGGTTCAGTTACTTTTTGATTCAAGACTGCAGAACAATACAGTCGTATTACTTTTAAGATTTTACTTTCAAAGGATTATGGCACTACAATCCAAAGGGATTCATTCAAGTTCCGTCAATTCCGGGGTAACGTACATTATAACCTCAATGCCAAAGGTACAATTTGTACACCTAGCTTTTCCAAGCCAATAGTGTGGGTCGTAACATATATGGTATCCACTCATATATGCTCGGGGTCTAGAATCATCCTTGTAATCAGACAATTCCTGAGAGAAGGCATGTGATCACTCATGCAATCCCTAGTTTAAGGACGAGTCTTTTCTAACTGGACTGTCCGTCAATGTCTTTTCTAACTGGACATTGGCCACTCTAACAAGTAAGTGGTTAACTTACAAGTTAAAATGAGAACATACCAAGGTACAAGTATGTGATAACAAGTTTCAAACTTCGATACTTAGTAGATCAATGGGGACATCACTAAGTACGGATTCTTTCAAAAGAACGTTCAATAACGCGGAGTTTATTCAAATACTATCATGCCATACTGATAGCTAACTTATAGAAAGAATATAGAATTCCAATAAACAGGAGTTCAAATACTGTAAGGAACGTAATCCCTTACCTGAATTGCTTTTCCTTGCAATCTCCTCTCTGTGCAAATCTACAAGGCACCGAGTAATTTACTTTAGTACTCTCAACATTGTTAACTACTTCTACTTAGTTAACTGAGATGTGTTTTAACTTCTTTACTTCGTTACTCCTTTCTTACGTTTAAGTTTCTGACTTTGATTTGCGAGTCCGTCCTTTAATCCTACTCTTTCTGCTTTCACTAAAGGGCAGACTTTTTTAGCTATTGTTTTGTGATGTGATGATAGATATAAAATGACCTATTAGATAAGGGTAGGCAACGAAAGAAAGAGGAGCTTGAAACTACACTACTAGAGACTATTTCCTATAACCAACCTAATTCCTGTAACCAAATCTACTACTTTTAATATAATTGTAATTAAGTCCTCTAACTTTGGGTTAATTACAATTTGGTCCCTCAACTTTGGGTTAATTGCAAATTGGTCCTTCAACTTTGGATTAATTGCAATTTAGTCCTTCAACTTTAGTTTAATTGCAAATTAGTCCTTCAACTTTGGATTAATTGCAGATTGGTCCTTCAACTTTAGTTTAATTGAAATTTAGTCCTTCAACTTTGAATTAATTGCAGGAAGGTCCCTTGACTTTGATTTTAATCATAAAGGTCCCCCAAGTTTCTTTTTAATTACTTAGGCCCCTCTAACTTCAAAGGTTTCCTTTTTTATTTCTTCTAACTTTAACCTTTTCCATTTTAATCCTTTTTTCGTTAGGAAACTCTTCTCGTTAACTTTCTAATTTTCAGGGTCTTCCAAGTACTTATTCTATTTCCTCAAGTTAGTTTTTTTTTAACTTTTTAACAACCCTCTTAAAGATTATGTTTTCTTTTCATTATAAACTTAACGAAAATACTAACTTTCCGTCCGTAACCTTCTCAATCAAGAATTAACACCCATATCCTATAACCATGGCCGAATTACATATCATCAAAATCCATTGATTTGATCAATCCTTCTAGTTCTTTAAATTTTTCTAAATTCCCAAACATTGATTTTATTCATAACTAAATAACAAAAATCATCAACATCAACAAAAATAATTCTCCAATAAATAAAGGCCATTCGGCCGAATAGTATTTGGGTAAAAATTCATATTTTCTTCTTTTTGATAAATCCAATTCAACCTCAATGATTTATTTGTTCCATCCCCAAGTATTGCATAGTATTAATCAATCCCAATCATGATTATAAAATCAAGCTTAAAATAAAACTAATTTTAAAATTATCATTCTACCATAGCATGTAAATCAATCATTCAACCTTTTAGAATTTTGTCATTAATTCCCTAGCATGCAAAACCCCAATTATTTATTTTCTTAAATCATGCATAACTTATAATTTATTAACCCGAATTCAATGAAACAAATTTTGGAGAGTAGGATTTAGCATTACCTCTAGAATGATCGGATTACTTCTTCCAAAACAATTGGCGAAAAATCTTTTCTCCCTCCTCCTTTGGTTCGGCCGGCGGCTTTGGTTTAGGTTTAGGGTTCTGTTTTTTTTTTTTTTTTTTTTTTTTTTTTGTGTTTTTGATAATAAAGAATAACCTAAGTTTCACTAACTCAAGAATTTATACTTTGGATTGATTATTAATTGGGTTGGGTTTATTATTTAAAATTCGGGCCAACCCAAATTTTTCGGCCCACTCTTTAATTGTTCTATAACTCTAATTATTATTTAATTACTTTAATGTGACTAATTAAATAATTAAATAAAAAAAATTAAAAAAAAATGCGGGTATTACATTCTTACCCCTTTAAAAGAAGTTTGTCCTCAAACTTGACAAGTCTTAATCCGAGAAGATGTCCGGGTACAATTCACGCATTTCACTTTCTTGTTCCCATGTCGCTTCTCTTTCTGAGTGATTACTCCATTGCACTTTTACGTAGGGAACCGTACGCTTTCTTACGACCTCGTCTTTTCTGTGGACGATCTTGATTGGTCGTTCATCGTACGTCAAATCTGCCCAAACTCTTAACTGCTTGTACTCTATCACATGACTCGGATCATGAATATACTTCCTTAGCATGGAGACATGGAACACATTATGTACTCCAGCTAATACCGGCAGTAACGCCAATCGATAAGCCACTTCCCCGATCCTATCGAGAATTTCGAAAGGTCCCACGTATCGTGGACTTAGCTTCCCTTTAATTCCGAAACGCATAACTCCTTTCGTGGGCGATATCTTTAGAAATACTCGATCCCCTGGATGAAATTCCAGTTCTCGCCTTCTGTTGTCTGCGTAAGATTTCTGCCTACTCTGTGCAGTCTGTAGCCACTTTCGAATCTGTTGTACCTTATCCACCGTGACTTGTACAAGTTCCGGTCTACTTAACCTTCTCTCACCAACTTCGTCCCAACAAGCCGGTGATCTACACTTCCTCCCATACAATGCTTCATATGGTGCCATCCCAATACTTGCATGGAAGCTGTTGTTGTAGGCGAATTCCACTAACGGCAAATGCTCGTCCCACGCGTTTGGCCAATCTAACGAAGTAGCCCTCAGCATGTCTTCTAGTGTCTGGATAGTCCTTTCCGACTGTCCATCTGTCTGTGGATGAAACGCCGTACTCATGGTCAATTCTGTTCCCAATGCTTCCTGTAGGCTGTTCCAAAATTTAGAAGTGAACCTAGCATCTCGATCAGACACGATTGTGACCGGGATTCCATGTAACGTTACTATCTCGTCGATATACAACTTGGCCAACTTCTCCAACGAATCAGTCTTCTTGATTGCCAGAAAATGTGCTGACTTAGTCAATCGGTCTACGATAACCCATATAGCGTCATACTTCCCTGCCGTCTTTGGCAACCCACTTACGAAATCCATAGCAATATTCTCCCACTTCCATTCGGGAATTGGTAATGATTGCAGTAACCCTGCTGGCTTCTGATGTTCACTCTTAACTTGTTGACACGTCAAACATCTATACACATAATCCGCCACATCATTCTTCATATTATTCCACCAGTAGGACTCCTTTAGATCCCTATACATTTTAGTACTCCCCGGATGTATAGAGAACTTTGAGCAATGAGCTTCTCTCAGTATCTCTCTCTTAATTTCATCATTATTTGGCACCCATACTCTCTTTTGGTATTTCAGAATTCCATCTTCGCCCATGTGAAGATCCTTTGCTTGCCTTTTTCCGATTAGAGCTTCTCTCTCCTCGTCTAACTCTTGTGCCTCTTTAATTCTGCCCAACAATGCAGGTTGTAACGTCAGTCGAGCCAAGTATCCGTTTACTTTTACTATCAAGTTCATCTACTTGACATCCTTCCATATGCTTACCCCTTTAGAGATCAACGTTGCCAACATTCCGTGACTCTTCCTACTTAAAGCATCTGCCACCTTGTTGGCCTTCCCAGGATGATACAATATTTCACAGTCGTAGTCCTTGAGAAGTTTTAGCCACCTCCGTTGTCTCATATTCAATTCCTTCTGCGTGAAGATATACTTAAGGCTCTTGTGATCTGTAAAAATCTGACATTTCACGCCATACAGATAATGTCTCCAAATTTTCAAAGCAAACACTACTGCTGCTAACTCCAAATCATGGGTCGGGTAATTCCTTTCATGTACTTTCAACTGCCTAGATGCATATGCTATCACCTTCTCATTTTGCATCAGTACACAGCGTAATCCTTTCAATGACGCATCACTGTAGATAACAAAACCTTCCGTTCCTGTCGGTAGTGTTAATACTGGTGCAGATACTAATCTATTCTTCAATTCTTGAAAACTTTTCTCACATTCTTCTGACCAAACGAACTTGGCTGATTTCTGTGTCAGCTTCGTCAATGGTCCTGATTGTTGGTAGTGGTGCCCTAGGCACGTTTAATAAACGTTGTAATTGTTATCATTTATTTCATATCAATAAAGAGATGTTTTGATTATTATTGTTGTTCATGTTTACTTATAATAATCCCCGTCCCTAGTACTTGTTAAGCACTAGTATAAAGGCTAAATGGTCATGGGATGATCATGTTAGATTTATGGGTACTTGTTTGGAACAAGGTACTGGACATGACCCGCTCTATGAGATTTATGTCATGGTCTATGTCGTACATATATCTCATATTAGTTATGTCATTTGAATCCTTAGACATGAAGTTATTATAGTCTTCCACTTGATGAACATTATGTTTGACATATTCAAACGCTACTTTTAACCGAGTAGTTATAAAGGGTATGATTGGCATAATCGGAATCCCGTTGGGAAGAATAATAAGCTAAATGGATTTGTCCCTCCTCGGAGAGATGTCAAGCTTGGGCCACTCGTAGGAATGATGTTGATGAAATGTTCGGCCGGACTCAGATGAATTGATTGGATCAATGTCATTTGGATTATCAACATATTCGGAATCGAGAAAGTATTGAACAAAACAAGTTGACTGTTTGACCATGACTTGTGTTCAATGACATCGTGGACAAAGGGATTGTGACATATTCTAAAGGAATGCGAACTTGTATCTAGTTATACTATTTGGGTAGGTATGACGGTTTGCTAGAACCTAATCATATCTTATGGGATCATGTTTGAGCTCATTGCCAACTTAGTATAATCCTAGAGGGTCACACACAATAGAACGAATCTTTAAAAGGGACTATATTGGAATTTTGGAAATTCTGGACATTCTGAAGAGTGGGCGACCGCACAGTATTGACTGGGCGGCCGCACACTTAGGACAGTTTTGTACCAGTTTTGCTTCAGATAGTTGTGCGACCGCACAGATGATTTTGGGCGGCCGCACAGTGCTGTCGGGTGGCAGATTCCTAATTTGATTTGGAAACGAATTTTGGAAGGATTTTGACACAAGTTTCCTATTTGGAATAGGTCATACTTGTGTATAAAAGACCAAATTCGGCCAGCACTCTAGGCCAATGATTTTGTGAGTCTCAAAGAGTTTTAGAGAGGGTTTATTTTGTTCCAAGACATTCTTGGTTGAGGAACAAAATAATACACAAAATAAATTCCATATAGTTCTTTTGATTGTGAAAAAGTGTTTCACAATTTGGTCTAGCAACCAAGATCAAAGAAGCTCCTTTGATATTCGTTCGAAGTGTGGATACCGCTAGAGGGTGAAAATCATCATCTTCAAAGTTCGTGTTCAAGCTTTGTGATCGTGATCAAGTCTTCAAACCTCCACCAAAGACCAAGAGAATTTGATAGCCATCAAGGGTTAGTTTATTCCTTTATTCCTATGCTGTATTTGATTTAATCGTATGAACGGATCCATGGCTTTGGGTTTCAAAATTTTAAATGCTAAATTCCGCTGCGCATGTTACATCGAAACCCAACAGTGGTATCAGAGCCCCGTTCATGTTGATTAATTCAATACTTGGATCATGTTATGTGTATATAAATTGTTTATGTGCCTTGCATGATATGAATATTGGAATATGTGATGTTTATGTGTTATGTGATTTTATGTGGCTTATTGTTTTGCAACTTTAATCGCACGATTCAATCGCAATAAATAAATTATGGTGGATTCAGAATTGTTGATTATTAATTTTTGATTGGATCAAAGTTTTAATAATCGGGGAAAAACGATTTTGAGACAAAATTTTCGAACTTCAAAATTCTGTACATTCTGATCAGTTTGGGCGACGGCACAAAATCACTTGGGCGGCCGCACATGTTTGGGCGACCGCACAGTGAGTTTTGGGCGGCCGCACATGAGGATCAGATTGTCTGATTTTTGGTTGAAATCAGAATTTGGAATTTTCGAGAGATCCAACAAAACCAGTAACAGAACCAGTCCAGACTTGCTGATCTGGAATGGGTTTTGGGTAGTTGGTTTATGTGAGGATCTTGGGGTTTGATTTTCCTATTTGTTTTAGTCTTGTGATTCTAAGATTGGTTCAAGGTTTGGATGGCTAATCTGCGTTCATCGAGATTGTGTTTCCCAAACTTGATCGCAATCAAAGTTTCAAAGATAAAACGAAGTTAGAATTATGAAGAGTTCATAATTGCTAAAATTGAGAAACAAAGTTCTTGATTCAATGATTGGAGATCCATGTGGAATTGTGAATGCAATTGGCCTACGTTCATCGAGACCATCTATTGCTTAGTTTCGGCCACATGGACTACTTTCTTGGTTTCTTGAATTAGTGCGGGATTGTGGTTGCCTAATGGCTTAGTTCGACCGCACTTCTTGTTGTCTTGATTTGGAGATAATGACCAAAGTTGAAATAGTCTCATCCTCATAATTATAGAGAAACTAATGACACATAAATACCATGCTTAAATTAATGGAGATTAATTTAAATGGCTAAACTTGATGTGTAACATGTTTATATTATGTGCTCATAAATGTGTTATATGCTATATGTGATGAACCTTCAAAGAAAGTTTTAAGTCCTTTTGCCATGCCATGATTAAAACACTTGTTTATACATGAGTAATTTTATGTGGGCTCGCCAAAGCGAGGTGCATTGATTTTATTCATGTTTGAGCAAGATGAGTGAATA
Source organism: Campanula takesimana (assembly GCA_026119855.1). NCBI lineage: Eukaryota > Viridiplantae > Streptophyta > Magnoliopsida > Asterales > Campanulaceae > Campanula > Campanula takesimana. The sequence goes on from JAOWBW010001461.1 coordinate 208,751, forward strand.
AGAGTTTCCTATGCGTTTAAAATGGTTGGACTTAATTAAGCGTCAAAACAGTTTTGGGCTTAAGGCAAAGATGAGATTTAACATGCTTTTTGAAATTGGATTTCTTAAAGAATCTCATGAAAATAACTGAGAGTCATATGAGATATGATTGACAAGAGTTGTCTACCTAATTGATTTAATTCTGAGCGGTGCACCAAAGCGTACTCAAAATTAGATTAAAGCGGGATCTCAACCCATTTAAATTATACTATACATTGGATGTATAAAGAAGGTTGTATAATTTGGTGGGAGTATTTTGTTTTAAAATACATTATTTATCTCTTTAATGAAAACCGGTACTTATTAAATTTTGGAAATTTTTGCATATTTGTAGATAATGACTAATAACACTCAATCAATGTCGTTGCGATCGATCCTTGAGAAGGATAAGCTCGAAGAGAATGGTACCAACTTTATGGATTGGATCCGTAGCATAAGAATTGTTCTTAGGCAAGAAGATAAGTTGTACATTCTCGATGGGCCTCTCCCCGCTGAACCACCGCCTACTGCCCCTAGGGTAGAAAGAGACAATTACAAGAAACATCGTAATGATTCTAGAGATGTAAGTTGTCTCATGCTTGCTGCTATGTGTTCAAAACTCCAACAAAGTTTGGAACATTTGGAAGCCTATGAGATAGGCGTAGAGTTGAGAACCATGTTTCAAGAGCAAGCTAGGCAAGAGAGGTACAAGACCATTGTTGCATTCACTACTAGTAAAATGAATGAAGGGCAACAAGTGAGTCCTCACTTTCTTAAAATGAAAGGTTATGTAGAGCACCTTGAGAAACTTGGCTATCCAATCCCATTGGAGCTAGCCACGGATCTCATTCTTAATTCATTACCTAAAAGTTATAATCAGTTTGTGATGAATTATAACATGCATGGAATGGATAAGAATCTCTCTGAGTTGCATGGGATGCTCAAAACTGCAGAGATGAAAATTATGGAGAAAGGTTCTCCCGTGCTCTTGGTTCATGATGGGAAGAAGCCTGGTGCCAAAGGCAAGGGTAAGGCAAAAGTTTTCAAACCCAAGATAAGCAAGGCAAAGGTTGCCAAGGCTTCTGAGGCAAAACCCGATACACAAAAGGATGCAATTTGTTTCCATTGTCAAGAAATTGGTCATTGGAAACGTAATTGCAAGGCTTTCTTGGAAGAGCAAAAGAAGAAGAAGAGCAGCAAGGCTGCGTCGACTTCAGGTATCTATATGATAGATATTCTCCTTTCTACCACTGATTCTTGGGTATTGGATACCGGATGTGGTTCTCACATTTGTCTAAATGTGCAGGGACTAAAGAATAGGAGACTGCTTAAAGAAGGTGAAGTAGATCTACGCGTGGGGAATGGAGCAAGAGTTGCTGCATTAGCCGTAGGGACTTATGAAGTCACTTTACCTTCCGGATTAATTCTTGTTTTGAACAATTGTTATTATGTTCCGGATTTAAGCAGAAATATTATTTCAATTTCTTGTTTGGATAATGAAGGTTTTAAGTTTCTTATTGAGAATAAGAAATTTTCTATTTATTTAAATGATGTGCTTTATGGTATTGCTAATTCATCTAATGGCCTTTATATCTTGGATGTCAAGAATGAAAATAATGTCTATCATGTAAATAAGAAATCTAAACCTAATGATGTAAATCATACTTATTTGTGGCATTGCCGTCTTGGTCATATTAATGAGAAGCGTATCTCAAAACTCCATGGGGACGGACTTTTGGGTTCATGTGACTTAGAGTCATATGATACTTGTGAGTCGTGTCTTCTTGGAAAAATGACTAAGACACCTTTTACCAAGTTGGGTGAAAGGGCAAGCGACTTATTGGGGTTGATACATTCCGATGTATGCGGACCATTAAGTAGCAATGCTAGGGGAGGATTTCAATACTTCATAACCTTCACTGATGATTATAGTAGATTTGGGTATGTTTACCTAATGAAACATAAGAGTGAAGCATTTGAGATATTTAGAATATTTCAAAATGAAGTAGAAAAACAACTTGGCAAAAGTATTAAAGCACTTCGATCAGATCGTGGTGGTGAATACTTAAGTCAAGAATTTGATGATCATCTAAAGAATTGTGGAATAGTTTCACAATTGACTCCACCCGGAACACCACAATGGAATGGTGTGTCCAAGAGGAGGAATCGGACTTTGTTAGACATGGTTCGATCAATGATGAGTCAAGTTGATCTTCCAATATCCTTTTGGGGTTACGCTCTAGAAACCGCTGCTTTCACACTAAATCGTGTTCCAACTAAATCGGTTCAAAAGACTCCATATGAGATGTGGAGCGGAAAGAAGCCTTGTCTATCTTTCATGAAGATTTGGGGTTGTGAAGTTTTTGTCAAAAGACTTATCTCAGACAAACTTGCACACAAATCTGATAAATGTATTTTCGTGGGATATCCTAAGGAAACTAAAGGATATTACTTTTACAACCGAGAGGACAACAAAGTGTTTGTTGCCCGAACTGGTGTCTTTCTAGAGAAAGAGTTTCTCTCCAAAGAAATCAGTAGGAGTAAAATAAATCTTGAAGAAATTCAAGACCCAGAAAACATCATTGAACCAATAGTGGAACAAGAACAAGAACCACAAGGAGTTGTGGAACCTGTTCAAAATACACAAGTAACTCGCAGATCTAGTAGGTTACGATCCGAGCCCGAGAGATATGGATTTCTCGTAACGGATAGTAATGAGGTAGAAATCATTGAGAATGATGAACCGTCAACCTACCAAGAGGCGATGTCTTCTCCTGATTCTGACAAGTGGCTTGGAGCCATGGAATCCGAATTGCAATCCATGCAAGACAATCAAGTTTGGAATTTGATTGATGCGCCCGAAGGTGTAAAAACCATAGGATGCAAATGGGTCTTCAAGAAGAAGACTGACATGGATGGGAAGGTGCATAGTTACAAAGCTAGGCTTGTAGCGAAGGGTTATAGGCAAGTTCATGGTATTGACTATGATGAGACCTTTTCACCCGTAGCAATGATCAAGTCTATAAGAATTTTGCTTGCCATTGCCGCATATCATGACTATGAAATATGGCAGATGGACGTCAAAACCGCTTTCCTGAATGGAAAACTCCAAGAGGATGTGTATATGACACAACCAGAAGGTTTTGAACAAGATTCTAAGGTATGCAAATTGCAGAGATCCATCTATGGATTGAAGCAAGCTTCTAGGAGTTGGAATCTCCGTTTTGATGAATCGGTCAAAGAGTTTGGTTTCATCAAGAACGAAGATGAGCCTTGTGTATACAAGAAGATTAGTGGGAGCATAGTGCTATTCCTTATTTTATATGTGGATGACATATTGCTCATTGGAAACGACATTCCTACACTTCAGTCTGTGAAGACTTGGTTAGGAAAGTGCTTCGCAATGAAAGATATGGGTGAAGCCGCATATATTCTTGGCATTAAGATCTATAGAGATAGATCAAGGAGGCTACTTGGTTTAAGCCAAAGTACATACATTGACAAGGTCATTAGAAGATTCCGTATGGAAAATTCTAAGAGAGGAACCTTGCCCGTGTTACATGGAGTTTCTCTAAGCAAGACTCAATGTCCTAAGACAAAATATGAGCGTGAGAAAATGAATGATGTTCCATATGCTTCGGCAATTGGGTCCATCATGTATGCCATGATTTGTACTAGGCCGGATGTATCTTATGCTTTGAGCATGACAAGTAGATACCAATCCGACCCTGGCGAAAATCACTGGATAGCTGTAAAAGCGATTCTTAAGTACTTGAGAAGGACTAAAGACTCGTTTTTGGTCTATGGAGGAATGGAAGATGATCTCATTGTAAATGCTTACACGGATGCAAGCTTCCAAACTGACAAAGATGATAGCCGATCGCAATCGGGTTTTGTGTTTATGTTAAATGGTGGAGCTGTAAGCTGGAAGAGTTCCAAGCAAAGTACAACCGCTGATTCTACAACAGAAGCTGAGTATATTGCTGCATCGGATGCTGCAAAAGAAGCTGTTTGGATTAAGAAGTTCATAACTGAACTTGAAGTGGTTCCTAGCATTGCTAATCCAATAGACCTTTATTGCGATAATAATGGTGCTATTGCTCAAGCAAAGGAACCAAGAGCACATCAGAAATCCAAACACATACTTAGGCGTTTTCATATCATTCGAGAGATCGTTGATAGGGGAGACGTAAATATATGCAGAGTACCTACTGATGACAATGTTGCGGACCCGCTAACAAAGGGACTTCCACAAGCTAAACATGATGGTCATGTTAGGTCCATGGGTATTAGATACATGGGAGATTGGGCCTAGGGCAAGTGGGAGATTGTTGGTAGTGGTGCCCTAGGCACGTTTAATGAACGTTGTAATTGTTATCATTTATTTCATATCAATAAAGAGATGTTTTGATTATTATTGTTGTTCATGTTTACTTATAATAATCCCCGTCCCTAGTACTTGTTAAGCACTAGTATAAAGGCTAAATGGTCATGGGATGATCATGTTAGATTTATGGGTACTTGTTTGGAACAAGGTACTGGACATGACCCGCTCTATGAGATTTATGTCATGGTCTATGTCGTACATATATCTCATATTAGTTATGTCATTTGAATCCTTAGACATGAAGTTATTATAGTCTTCCACTTGATGAACATTATGTTTGACATATTCAAACGCTACTTTTAACCGAGTAGTTATAAAGGGTATGATTGGTATAATCGGAATCCCGTTGGGAAGAATAATAAGCTAAATGGATTTGTCCCTCCTCGGAGAGATGTCAAGCTTGGGCCACTCGTAGGAATGATGTTGATGAAATGTTCGGCCGGACTCAGATGAATTGATTGGATCAATGTCATTTGGATTATCAACATATTCGGAATCGAGAAAGTATTGAACAAAACAAGTTGACTGTTTGACCATGACTTGTGTTCAATGACATCGTGGACAAAGGGATTGTGACATATTCTAAAGGAATGCGAACTTGTATCTAGTTATACTATTTGGGTAGGTATGACGGTTTGCTAGAACCTAATCATATCTTATGGGATCATGTTTGAGCTCATTGCCAACTTAGTATAATCCTAGAGGGTCACACACAATAGAACGAATCTTTAAAAGGGACTATATTGGAATTTTGGAAATTCTGGACATTCTGAAGAGTGGGCGACCGCACAGTATTGACTGGGCGGCCGCACACTTAGGACAGTTTTGTACCAGTTTTGCTTCAGATAGTTGTGCGACCGCACAGATGATTTTGGGCGGCCGCACAGTGCTGTCGGGTGGCAGATTCCTAATTTGATTTGGAAACGAATTTTGGAAGGATTTTGACACAAGTTTCCTATTTGGAATAGGTCATACTTGTGTATAAAAGACCAAATTCGGCCAGCACTCTAGGCCAATGATTTTGTGAGTCTCAAAGAGTTTGAGAGAGGGTTTATTTTGTTCCAAGACATTCTTGGTTGAGGAACAAAATAATACACAAAATAAATTCCATATAGTTCTTTTGATTGTGAAAAAGTGTTTCACAATTTGGTCTAGCAACCAAGATCAAAGAAGCTCCTTTGATATTCGTTCGAAGTGTGGATACCGCTAGAGGGTGAAAATCATCATCTTCAAAGTTCGTGTTCAAGCTTTGTGATCGTGATCAAGTCTTCAAACCTCCACCAAAGACCAAGAGAATTTGATAGCCATCAAGGGTTAGTTTATTCCTTTATTCCTATGCTGTATTTGATTTAATCGTATGAACGGATCCATGGCTTTGGGTTTCAAAATTTTAAATGCTAAATTCCGCTGCGCATGTTACATCGAAACCCAACACTGATAACTTCGAAAATCCCTCTACGAACCTTCTATAGTAACCAGCTAAACCCAAGTAACTCCTTATTTCGGTTACTGTAGTCGGTCTTTCCCAATCCATTATTGCCTCCACCTTTGTCGGATCCACAGAAATTCCCTCTTTCGACACTACGTGTCCCAAAAATGCTACTTTCTCCAACCAGAATTCACGTTTCTTAAACTTCGCGTATAATTTCTGTCTCCTCAAAATTTCTAACACTATCCTCAAATGTTCAGCATGTTCCTCCTTTGTCTTCGAGTATGCCAAAATATCATCAATGAATACTATCACACATTTGTCTAAGTACTCCTGAAATATTCTATTCATCAACTCCATGAATGCGGCTGGTGCGTTAGTTAACCCAAATGGCATCACGACAAACTCATAATGCCCATACCTCGTCCTAAACGCTGTCTTCGCCACATCTTCATCCTTGACCCTCAGCTGATGATATCCGGATCTAAGATCAATCTTTGAAAAATAATAGGCTCCTCTCAATTGATCAAACAAATCATCAATTCTCGGCAGTGGGTATTGGTTCCTAACCGTCACCTTATTCAACTCTCTATAATCAATACATAGTCTCATAGATCCATCTTTCTTCTTCACAAATAGCACCGGTGCACCCCATGGTGATACACTCGGTCTAATCAACCCCTTGTCCAACAGTTCTTGCAACTGCTCCTTCAGTTCTTTCAACTCTGTTGGAGCCATCCTGTACGGTGCTCTCGAAATAGGTGTGGTTTCTGGTTCTAAATCGATGGAGAACTCTACTTCCCTTACTGGTGGTACACCAGGTAAATCCTCAGGAAATACATCTTGAAATTCATTCACTACTTCAAGTGACTCTAAGGTTACTCCCTTCTCTTCTGTTTCACCTATGTATGCCAGGAATCCTACACATCCCTTCCTCAACATTTTACGGGCCTTCATCACCGAGATTAAGCCTATCCTCTTCCTCGGCCTTGAACCCATAAATCTTTATTCTTTACCTTCTTCTCTTAGGAACGTCACTATTTTCTCTTGACAGTTCACATTAGCTTGATGCAAAGCCAACCAATCCATTCCCAGTATTACGTCGAATTCTGACATATCTAGTTCAATGAGGTCGATACTTACGCTCGTGCCTCCTATCCCTAAGGTGCAGTTTCTATAAGAGGTAGTAATGGGGATAGCGTCTTTAGTAGGTGTATCTATTACTAAAGGCATCTCTAAGTTCTCTGGGTGCATTTTTAACTTCCTTGCCACAGCATTACTAACTACTGAATGAGTAGCTCCAGTTTGTACTAATACATAAACATTATGAAAATTTAACTGCATCGTACCTGCCACAAGATCTGCATTTACTCCAGCTGCCTTTGCGGTCATGGTGTACATCCTACCACGGCCTCCACTGTTTCCTCCTCCGTTGTCCTTATTTCCTGTAGCTGGTTCATCTTTCTTAGGTTCTGGGCACTTCCACTTCGGGTGTCCCACCTTCCTACAGTTATAGTACTCCCGCTCCTTGTAGAAACAAATTTCTATCTTATGAGCTCCATATCAAATGGTACATTTATCATTGCTGGTGAAACCTTGGCTCTTGCCCTTATTCCACTCACGCCTGTTGTCATTGGTGTTCCGACCATTCCCACTATGGCTGTTGTTGGAGTGCTTATTTCCATGACTGCCCTTATCGCGACTGTCATCCACCGCTTTCCTCTTATTGTTATTGTGGTCTTTACTGCCCTTGTTTCCTTCTGCCTTTTCAGCCACTGTCTTTGCTTTCTCCTCTCGTCGGTTACGATAATTATCCGACTCCCTCTCCACTATCTTAGCCCTGTCCAGCACCCCTGAATACGTAGTCAGAGCTAACGGTGTGATTCTGTACCGATTTCTATCACTCAATCCTGCTTCAAATTTCCTTGCTTTTTGTTCTTCAGTATCGAAGAATCTTGCCGCAAACTCTAGCAGATCGGTGAACTTCTCACCATACTCAGCCACTGTCATGTTCCCTTGCACCAAAGTCAGGAATTCTGCCACCTTGGCGTTCCTTGTGCTTGCAGGATAATATTTCTCGTTAAAGATCGCCTTAAACATAGTCCATATAAGTGCAGCATCACCATGAGCCACAGCAGCTCGCTTTTCTGCCTCCCACCACGACTGAGCCTTCCCTTTCAGCATGAATGTCGCAAATATCACTTTCTGCTCCTCAGTGCAGTTCATTGTCTCGAATATGCGTTCTGTACTCTTAATCCAATCCTCGGGCTTCTCCTTAGCTGTGTCCGAGAACGAATCTGGATTCCTCCTTTGGAATAACTCAAGCGGGTCACGAAACGGAGCTTGTGGTGGTGGTTGAGCAAGTCCAGCCACAGTCTGACCTATTCCAGCCACAGTCTGTGATAGTGTTTGTAAGAGATTCACTAGTGCCGGGTCCAACTGCCCGCCTACATAACCGTTGTTGTTGTCACTGCCCTCGCCGTTTCTGTTTTTCTGGTATTCATCTGCAAAATTTTCCCTTTCACTTTAGAACAAGTCCGTGCCCTAGGAATGTTCGTCACTACAAGTTATGTGTGGTGTTCGTGTTACAATTAACATTACTATTCTTTTACTAACGATTCACTTGTTAGTCTCATCTTGTTCGTAGGTCCTTTGTACTTAGACCATTATTTTGTTCTGGTTAATCTACTTAACCTTTATTCTCCGGTTCCGGAGTTATTATACTTCATAATTAACAACTGTTTTACTTTGTTGTTTATTACCACTTCATTTCACTAGTCTTATTACTTAACTAGCTTTAACTTACTCCAATGGTCGTCTTACTTCGTACCATGGTTACGGAGATTATTTCAAATCAATCCGACGTTTTCCCTTGTCTTTTCTTGACAAGTTGACTTTTAGTCTAAACAATAATAGTCAATCCATAATTCTGGTATTTAAATTAAATAACTAACTTTATTCAACTAAGGTGTGAGATTAAACATCTCAAAATACACCCAAAATTCAACTTAACATAAGCAAAAAGTCTAATTGCATTACTCCACTAATCATAAAAAAAAATCTATTCCAATAACTATTTTGTAACCAATTGCATCAATTTCCACATTGTGCGTGCTCTGCTTCGAGTTGGTCATATTTCTCTTGTAACTCTATCTTCTCTGCCCAAATCTGATAGCTTGACACTCTAAGCTTCTCCTCATACACTTCTTGTTCAGCTATCTTCTTCTTCAGCTTATTTCCATGCTCTATCTCATCTACTAGTTGTACACTGATACGGTTCCACTCGCGATTAGCTCTAATCACGTGGCTCTCTAGGCTTTTGACTTTCTCTAGCTGTACTGCTAACTTTCCCTCTACATACATCATGTCCTCATCGCGTCCCCTGATGACATTCTGTAGGCTGCCGACTCCTAGAGTCTCCTTCCTAAGCTCTCTTTTTGTCTTGCGCAACTCCATAGTTAACTGCTTAATGACATTCTCCTTGGCTTCTATTTCTTCCTTCAGGGTAGCACTGTACCTTACAGATTTCATTGGTCTCCTCGGCATGATCCTACACATACCAACAATAAACTTAATTAGTACATAATCCCAAGATTTCATTATATCATATTTGTAGAATATAGATAGACATGAAATGAAGAGGTTTCTACTTCCCCAAGTGTATTCATACTTTACGTACATCCCTATTGTTATTCCTAGAGATAGATTTTATCACTTGAACTTCCTCAAGTAAGATCTTATTCAAGTCAAGTACTAAGTTCTCCCATTAGTCTTAACTTTCAGTTTCTCCCATAAGACCTAAAGCCATTGCTCTGATACCAACTGTAACACCCCGAAATTTTCTTACTGTATCTGAGCATTTAATGGCATTAAATAACAATAATTAATACCTCAAATTAGGGTTCAAAACTAACCCTTTATTACATCATCAATTCAAAATAAATGCGGAAGCGTAACGTAAAACTTGTCTTGGCAGGTAAACCACCCTAGCCATCAATGTATCTTTAACTTACACCAATAAATAAATGTTCTTAAAATAACTAAATAAGAATCTTCAATCTGCCGTTCTTCCTACGGCTGCCCTCCTTTTCTTCCCCTTCTACTTAAATCCTGAAACAAAAATTTATAGAGAAGGGATGAGCGAACGAATGCTCAGTAAGTTCATACGTGGCCTCTCCGGTTACTAAGGAGAGACGACCAGAACGAATACCATGAATAACTTTTACAAAGATAGGTTCAGTTACTTTTTGATTCAAGACTGCAGAACAATACAGTCGTATTACTTTTAAGATTTTACTTTCAAAGGATTATGGCACTACAATCCAAAGGGATTCATTCAAGTTCCGTCAATTCCGGGGTAACGTACATTATAACCTCAATGCCAAAGGTACAATTTGTACACCTAGCTTTTCCAAGCCAATAGTGTGGGTCGTAACATATATGGTATCCACTCATATATGCTCGGGGTCTAGAATCATCCTTGTAATCAGACAATTCCTGAGAGAAGGCATGTGATCACTCATGCAATCCCTAGTTTAAGGACGAGTCTTTTCTAACTGGACTGTCCGTCAATGTCTTTTCTAACTGGACATTGGCCACTCTAACAAGTAAGTGGTTAACTTACAAGTTAAAATGAGAACATACCAAGGTACAAGTATGTGATAACAAGTTTCAAACTTCGATACTTAGTAGATCAATGGGGACATCACTAAGTACGGATTCTTTCAAAAGAACGTTCAATAACGCGGAGTTTATTCAAATACTATCATGCCATACTGATAGCTAACTTATAGAAAGAATATAGAATTCCAATAAACAGGAGTTCAAATACTGTAAGGAACGTAATCCCTTACCTGAATTGCTTTTCCTTGCAATCTCCTCTCTGTGCAAATCTACAAGGCACCGAGTAATTTACTTTAGTACTCTCAACATTGTTAACTACTTCTACTTAGTTAACTGAGAGATGTGTTTTAACTTCTTTACTTCGTTACTCCTTTCTTACGTTTAAGTTTCTGACTTTGATTTGCGAGTCCGTCCTTTAACTTTAATATAATTGTAATCAAGTCCTCTAACTTTGGGTTAATTACAATTTGATCCCTCAACTTTGGGTTAATTACAATTTGGTCCTTCAACTTTGGATTAATTGCAATTTAGTCCTTCAACTTTAGTTTAATTGCATATTAGTCCTTCAACTTTGGATAATTGCGGATTGGTCCTTCAACTTTGAATTAATTGCAGGAAGGTCCCTTGACTTTGATTTTAATCATAAAGATCCCCCAAGTTTCTTTTTAATTACTTAGGCCCCTCTAACTTCAAAGGTTTCCTTTTTTATTTCTTCTAACTTTAACCTTTTCCAGTTTAATCCTTTTTTCGTTAGGAAACTAACTGAATTCTTTTAACCTTCCTTCTTCTCGTTAACTTTCTAATTTTCAAGGTCTTCCAAGTACTTATTCTATTTCCTCAAGTTAGTTTTTTTTTTTTAACTTTTTAACAACCCTCTTAAAGATTATGTTTTCTTTTCATTATAAACTTAACGAAAATACTAACTTTCCGTCCGTAACCTTCTCAATCAAGAATTAACACCCATATCCTATAACCATGGCCGAATTACATATCATCAAAATCCATTGATTTGATCAATCCTTCTAGTTCTTTAAATTTTTCTAAATTCCCAAACATTGATTTTATTCATAACTAAATAACAAAAATCATCAACATCAACAAAAATAATTCTCCAATAAATAAAGGCCATTCGGCCGAATAGTATTTGGGTAAAAATCCATATTTTCTTCTTTTTGATAAATCTAATTCAACCTCAATGATTTATTTGTTCCATCCCCAAGCATTGCATAGTATTAATCAATCCCAATCATGATTATAAAATCAAGCTTAAAATAAAACTAATTTTAAAATTATCATTCTACCATAGCATGTAAATCAATCATTCAACCTTTTAGAATTTTGTCATTAATTCCCTAGCATGCAAAACCCCAATTATTTATTTTCTTAAATCATGCATAACTTATAATTTATTAACCCGAATTCAATGAAACAAATTTTGGAGAGTAGGATTTAGCATTACCTCGAGAATGATCGGATTACTTCTTCCAAAACAATTGGCAAAAAATCTTTTCTCCCTCCTCCTTTGGTTCGGCCGGCGGCTTTGGTTTAGGTTTAGGGTTCTGTTTTTTTTTTTTTTTTTTTTTTTTTTTTTTTTTTTGATAATAAAGAATAACCTAAGTTTCACTAACTCAAGAATTTATACTTTGGATTGATTATTAATTGGGTTGGGTTTATTATTTAAAATTCGGGCCAACCCAAATTTTTCGGCCCACTCTTTAATTGTTCTATAACTCTAATTATTATTTAATTACTTTAATGTGACTAATTAAATAATTAAATAAAAAAAATAAAAAAAAATAACGCGGGTATTACATTCTTACCCCCTTAAAAGAAGTTTGTCCTCAAACTTGACAAGTCTTAATCCGAGAAGATGTCCGGGTACAATTCACGCATTTCACTTTCTTGTTCCCATGTCGCTTCTCTTTCTGAGTGATTACTCCATTGCACTTTTACGTAGGGAACCGTACGCTTTCTTACGACCTCGTCTTTTCTGTCGACGATCTTGATTGGTCGTTCATCGTACGTCAAATCTGCCCGAACTCTTAACTGCTTGTACTCTATCACATGACTCGGATCATGAATATACTTCCTTAGCATGGAGACATGGAACACATTATGTACTCCAGCTAATACCGGCGGTAACGCCAATCGATAAGCCACTTCCCCGATCCTATCGAGAATTTCAAAAGGTCCCACGTATCGTGGACTTAGCTTCCCTTTAATTCCGAAATGCATAACTCCTTTCGTGGGCGATATCTTTAGGAATACTCGATCCCCTGGCTGAAATTCCAGTTCTCGCCTTCTGTTGTCTGCGTAAGATTTCTGCCTACTCTGTGCAGTCTGTAGCCACTTCCGAATCTGTTGTACCTTATCCACCGTGACTTGTACAAGTTCCGGTCCACTTAACCTTCTCTCACCAACTTCGTCCCAACAAGCCGGTGATCTACACTTCCTCCCATACAATGCTTCATATGGTGCCATCCCAATACTTGCATGGAAGCTGTTGTTGTAGGCGAATTCCACTAACGGCAAATGCTCGTCCCACGCGTTTGGCCAATCTAACGAAGTAGCCCTCAGCATGTCTTCTAGTGTCTGGATAGTCCTTTCCGACTGTCCATCTGTCTGTGGATGAAACGCCGTACTCATGGTCAATTCTGTTCCCAATGCTTCCTGTAGGCTGTTCCAAAATTTAGAAGTGAACCTAGCATCTCGATCAGACACGATTGTGACCGGGATTCCATGTAACGTTACTATCTCGTCGATATACAACTTGGCCAACTTCTCCAACGAATCAGTCTTCTTGATTGCCAGAAAATGTGCTGACTTAGTCAATCGGTCTACGATAACCCATATAGCGTCATACTTCCCTGCCGTCTTTGGCAACCCACTTACGAAATCCATAGCAATATTCTCCCACTTCCATTCGGGAATTGGTAATGATTGCAGTAACCCTGCTGGCTTCTGATGTTCACTCTTAACTTGTTGACACGTCAAACATCTATACACATAATCCGCCACATCATTCTTCATATTATTCCACCAGTAGGACTCCTTTAGATCCCTATACATTTTAGTACTCCCCGGATGTACAGAGAACTTTGAGCAATGAGCTTCTCTCAGTATCTCTCTCTTAATTTCATCATTATTTGGCACCCATACTCTCTTTTGGTATCTCAGAATTCCATCTTCGCCCATGTGAAGATCCTTTGCTTGCCCTTTTCCGATTAGAGCTTCTCTCTCCTCGTCTAACTCTTGTGCCTCTTTAATTCTGCCCAACAATGCAGGTTGTAACGTCAGTCGAGCCAAGTATCCGTTTACTTTTACTATCAAGTTCATCTCCTTGACATCCTTCCATATGCTTACCCCTTTAGAGATCAACGTTGCCAACATTCTGTGACTCTTCCTACTTAAAGCATCTGCCACCTTGTTGGCCTTCCCAGGATGATACAATATTTCACAGTCGTAGTCCTTGAGAAGTTTTAGCCACCTCCGTTGTCTCATATTCAATTCCTTCTGCGTGAAGATATACTTAAGGCTCTTGTGATCTGTAAAAATCTGACATTTCATGCCATACAGATAATGTCTCCAAATTTTCAAAGCAAACACTACTGCTGCTAACTCCAAATCATGGGTCGGGTAATTCCTTTCATGTACTTTCAACTGCCTAGATGCATATGCTATCACCTTCTCATTTTGCATCAGTATACAGCGTAATCCTTTCAATAACGCATCACTGTAGATAACAAAACCTTCCGTTCCTGTCGGTAGTGTTAATACTGGTGCAGATACTAATCTATTCTTCAATTCTTGAAAACTTTTCTCACATTCTTCTGACCAAACGAACTTGGCTGATTTCTGTGTCAGCTTCGTCAATGGTCCTGATAACTTCGAAAATCCCTCTACGAACCTTCTATAGTAACCAGCTAAACCCAAGAAACTCCTTATTTCGGTTACTGTAGTCGGTCTTTCCCAATCCATTATTGCCTCCACCTTTGTCGGATCCACAGAAATTCCCTCTTTCGACACTACGTGTCCCAAAAATGCTACTTTCTCCAACCAGAATTCACATTTCTTAAACTTCGCGTATAATTTCTGTCTCCTCAAAATTTCTAACACTATCCTCAAATGTTCAGCATGTTCCTCCTTTGTCTTCGAGTATACCAAAATATCATCAATGAATACTATCACACATTTGTCTAAGTACTCCTGAAATATTCTATTCATCAACTCCATAAATGCGGCTGGTGCGTTAGTTAACCCAAATGGCATCACGACAAACTCATAATGCCCATACCTCATCCTAAACGCTGTCTTCGCCACATCTTCATCCTTGACCCTCAGCTGATGATATCCGGATCTAAGATCAATCTTTGAAAAATAACAGGCTCCTCTCAATTGATCAAACAAATCATCAATTCTCGGCAGTGGGTATTGGTTCCTAACCGTCACCTTATTCAACTCTCTATAATCAATACATAGTCTCATAGATCCATCTTTCTTCTTCACAAATAGCACCGGTGCACCCATGGTGATACACTCGGTCTAATCAACCCCTTGTCCAACAGTTCTTGCAACTGCTCCTTCAGTTCTTTCAACTCTGTTGGAGCCATCCTGTACTGTGCTCTCGAAATAGGTGTGGTTTCTGGTTCTAAATCGATGGAGAACTCTACTTCCCTTACTGGTGGTACACCAGGTAAATCCTCAGGAAATACATCTTGAAATTTATTCACTACTTCAAGTGACTCTAAGGTTACTCCCTTCTCTTCTGTTTCACCTATGTATGCCAGGAATCCTACACATCCCTTCCTCAACATTTTACGGGCCTTCATCACCGAGATTAAGCCTATCCTCTTCCTCGGCCTTGAACCCATAAATCTGTATTCTTTACCTTCTTCTCCTAGGAACGTCACTATTTTCTCTTGACAGTTCACATTAGCTTGATGCAAAGCCAACCAATCCATTCCCAGTATTACGTCGAATTCTGACATATCTAGTTCAATGAGGTCGATACTTACGCTCGTGCCTCCTATCCCTAAGGTGCAGTTTCTATAAGAGGTAGTAATGGGGATAGCGTCTTTAGTAGGTGTATCTATTACTAAAGGCATCTCTAAGTTCTCTGGGTGCATTTTTAACTTCCTTGCCACAGCATTACTAACTACTGAATGAGTAGCTCCAGTATCTACTAATACATAAACATTACGAGAATTTAACTGCATCGTACCTGCCACAAGATCTGCATTTACTCCAGCTGCCTTTGCGGTCATGGTGTACATCCTACCACGGCCTCCACCGTTTCCTCCTCCGTTGTCCTTATTTCCTGCAGCTGGTTCATCTTTCTTAGGTTCTGGGCACTTCCACTTCGGGTGTCCCACCTGTTGGTAGTGGTGCCCTAGGCACGTTTAATAAACGTTGTAATTGTTATCATTTATTTCATATCAATAAAGAGATGTTTTGATTATTATTGTTGTTCATGCTTACTTATAATAATCCCCGTCCCTAGTACTTATTAAGCACTAGTATAAAGGCTAAATGATCATGAGATGATCATGTTAGATTTATGGGTACTTGTTTGGAACAAGGTACTGGACATGACCCGCTGTATGAGATTTATGTCATGGTCTATGTCGAACATATATCTCATATTAGTTATGTCATTTGAATCCTTAGACATGAAGTTATTATAGTCTTCCACTTGATGAACATTGTGTTTGACATATTCAAACGCTACCTTAACACGGTAGTTATAAAGGGTATGATTGGCATAATCGGATTCCCGTTGGGAAGAATAATAAGCCAAATGGATTTGTCCCTCCACGGAGAGATGTCAAGCTTGGGCCTCTCGTAGGAATGATGTTGATGAAATGTTCGGCCGGACTCAAATGAATTGATTGGATCAATGTCATTTGGATTATCAACATATTCGGAATCGAGAAAGTATTGAACAAAACAAGTTGACTGTTTGACCATGACTTGTGTTCAATGACATCGTGGACAAAGGGATTGTGACATATTCTAAAGGAATGCGAACTTGTATCTAGTTATACTATTTGGGTAGGTATGACGGTTTGCTAGAACCTAATCATATCTTATGGGATCATGTTTGAGCCCATTGCCAACTTAGTATAATCCTAGAGGGTCACACACAATAGAACGAATCTTTAATAAGAGGAATATATTGGAATTTAGAGTCAAAGGACCTTGGAGGAATTTTGGAAACATTCTGGGCTATTTGGTCTACCGAGCGGGCGCTTGGTTCAGACCAGGCGGGCGCCTGAAGTAATTCCAGAAAGACAGGGACCTTCTGGTCATTCAGGCGGGCGCCTGGCCCTTTACAGGCGGGCGCCTGGCCCTTTACAGGCGGGCGCCTGGTGCTGCCGACAGGAAAATTCCTAATTCGATTTGGGAAGGTTTTTGGCACAAGATTCCTATTTGGAATAGGTCTTAATTGTGTACAAAAACCCCAATTCGGCCAGACCATATGTACAAGTGATTTTGTGAGTCTCAAAGAGTTTGAGAGAGATATTATTTTGTTCTAAGATATCCTTGATTGAGGAACAAAATAATTCACAAATAAATTCAATATAGTTCTTTTATTATATTGTGAAAGTGTGTTTCATAATATTGGTCTAGCAACCAAGATCAAAGATCCTTTGATATTCGTTCGAAGTGTGGATACCGCTAGAGGGTGAAAATCATCATCTTCAAAGTTCGTGTTCAAGCTTTGTGATCGTGATCAAGTCTTCAAGTTTCTCCACCAAAGACCAAGAGAAAATTCATAGTCATCAAGGGTTAGTTATTCCTCTATTCATCTTGTTGTATTTGATTTAATCATATGAACGGATCCATGGCTTTGGGTTTCTTAAAATTTTAATTGCTAAATTCCGCTGCGCATGTTACTAGGAAACCCAACAGTGGTATCAGAGCCCCGTTCATGTTGATTAATTCAATACTTGGATCATGTTGTGTATATAAATTGTTTATGTGCCAAGCATGATACGAATATTGGATTATATGATGTTTATGTGTTTTGTGATTTTATGTGGTTTATTGTTTTTCGAACCTTAATCGCACGATTCAATCGCAATAAAAAATTATGGTGGATTCTGAATTATTTCGATTATTGATTTTTGATTGGATCAAAGTTTTAATAATCGGGGAAAAATAATTTTGAGACAAAATTTTCGAACTTGAAAATTCCATACCATTCTGACCATTCAGGCGGCCGCCCGCGCTGGACCAGGCGCGCGCTCGCTTCAGGCGCCCGCCTGTGCTGGACCAGGCGCGCGCTTGCTAGGCCAGAATGTTCTGATTTTGTTCAAAATCTGATTCTGGAATTTTTCGATAAATCCGACAAAACCAGTAACAAGACCACTTCAGACTTGCTGATCTGGAATGGGTTTTGGGTAGTTGGTTTGTGTGTGGATTTTGGGGTTTGATTTTCCTATTTGTTTTAGTCTTGTGATTCCTAGATTGGTTCAAGTTTTGGATGGCTAATCTGCGTTCATCGAGATTGTGTTTCCCAAAATTGATCGCAATCAAAGTTTCAAAGACAAAACGAAGTTAGAATTATGAAGAGTTCATAATTGCTAAAATTGAGAAACAAAGTTCTTGATTCAATGATTGGAGATCCATGTGGAATTGTGAATGCAATTGGCCTACGTTCATCGAGACCATCTATTGCTTAGTTTCGGCCACATGGACTACTTTCTTGGTTTCTTGAATTAGTGCGGGATTGTGTTGCCTAATGGCTTAGTTCGACCGCACTTCTTGTTGTCTTGATTTGGAGATAATAACCAAAGTTGAAATAGTCTCATCCTCATAATTATAGAGAAACTAATGACACATAAATATTATGCTTAAATTAATGGGATTAATTTAGTGGCTAAACTTGATGTGTAACATGTTTATATTATGTGCTCATAAATGTGTTATATGCTATATGTGATGAACCTTCAAAGAAAGTTTTAAGTCTTTTATTGCCATGCCATGATTAAAACACTTGTTAGTACATGAGTGATTTTAATGTAGATTCGCCCTAGCGAGGTGCATTAAATTTATTTATGTTTGAGCAAGATAGATAATGTGGGCACGCCCTAGCGGGACACATTAACTATGCGTTTAAAATGGTTAGACTTAATTGGGCGTCAAAACAGTTTTGGGCCTAGGCAAAGATGAGGTTTAACATGCTTTGAAATTGGATTTCTAAAAGAATCTCATAAAAGGAATTAAGAGTCATATGAGATATGATTGACAAGAGTTGTCTACCTAATTAATTTGATTTTGTGTAATCCGCCTTAGCGGACTTGAAATTAAATTAAAGTTGGATCTTAACCCAATTAAATTATATTATACATTGGATGTATAAGAAGGTTATATAATTTAGTGGGAGTATTTTGTTTAAAAAAAAAATACATTATTTATCTCTTTAATGAAAATCGGTACTTATTAAATTTTGGAAATTTTGCATATTTGTAGATAATGACTAATAACACTCAATCAATGTCGTTGCGATCGATCCTTGAGAAGGATAAGCTCGAAGAGAATGGTACAAACTTTATGGATTGGATCCGAAGCATAAGAATTGTTCTTAGGCAAGAAGATAAGTTGTACATTCTCGATGGGCCTCTCCCTGCTGAACCACCGCCTACTGCCCCTAGGGTAGAAAGAGACAATTACAAGAAACATCGTAATGATTCTAGAGATGTAAGTTGTCTCATGCTTGCTGCTATGTGTTCAAAACTCCAACAAAGTTTGGAACATTTGGAAGCCTATGAGATAGGCGTGGAGTTGAGAACCATGTTTCAAGAGCAAGCTAGGCAAGAGAGGTACAAGACCATTGTTGCATTCACTACTAGTAAAATGAATGAAGGGCAACAAGTGAGTCCTCACTTTCTTAAAATGAAAGGTTATGTAGAGCACCTTGAGAAACTTGGCTATCCAATCCCATTGGAGCTAGCCACGGATCTCATTCTTAATTCATTGCCTAAAAGTTATAATCAGTTTGTGATGAATTATAACATGCATGGAATGGATAAGAATCTCTCTGAGTTGCATGGGATGCTCAAAACTGCAGAGATGAAAATTGTGGAGAAAGGTTCTCCCGTGCTCTTGGTTCATGATGGGAAGAAGGCTAGTGCCAAAGGAAAGGGTAAGGCAAAAGTTGTCAAACCTAAGATAAGCAAGGCAAAGGTTGCCAAGGCTTCTGAGGCAAAACCTGATTCACAAAAGGATGCAATCTGTTTCCATTGTCAAGAAATTGGTCATTGGAAACGTAATTGCAAGGCTTTCTTGGAAGAGCAAAAGAAGAAGAAGAGCAGCAAGGCTGCGTCGACTTCAGGTATCTATATGATAGATATTCTCCTTTCTACCACTGATTCTTGGGTATTGGATACCGGATGTGGTTCTCACATTTGTCTAAATGTGCAGGGACTAAAGAATAGGAGACTGCTTAAAGAAGGTGAAGTAGATCTACGCGTGGGAAATGGAGCAAGAGTTGCTGCATTAGCCGTAGGGACTTATGAAGTCACTTTACCTTCCGGATTAATTCTTGTTTTGAACAATTGTTATTATGTTCCGGATTTAAGCAGAAATATTATTTCAATTTCTTGTTTGGATAATGAAGGTTTTAAGTTTCTTATTGAGAATAAGAAATTTTCTATTTATTTAAATGATGTGCTTTATGGTATTGCTAATTCATTTAATGGCCTTTATGTCTTGGATGTCAAGAATGAAAATAATGTCTATCATGTAAATAAGAAATCTAAACCTAATGATGTAAATCATACTTATATGTGGCATTGCCGTCTTGGTCATATTAATGAGAAGCGTATCTCAAAACTCCATGGGGACGGACTTTTGGGTTCATGTGACTTAGAGTCATATGATACTTGTGAGTCGTGTCTTCTTGGAAAAATGACTAAGACACCTTTTACCAAGTTGGGTGAAAGGGCAAGCGACTTATTGGGGTTGATACATTCCGATGTATGCGGACCATTAAGTAGCAATGCTAGGGGAGGATTTCAATACTTCATAACCTTCACTGATGATTATAGTAGATTTGGGTATGTTTACCTAATGAAACATAAGAGTGAAGCATTTGAGATATTTAGAATATTTCAAAATGAAGTAGAAAAACAACTTGGCAAAAGCATTAAGGCACTTCGATCAGATCGAGGTGGAGAATACTTAAGTCAAGAATTTGATGATCATCTAAAGAATTGTGGAATAGTTTCACAATTGACTCCACCTGGAACACCACAATGGAATGGTGTGTCAGAGAGGAGGAATCGGACTTTGTTAGACATGGTTCGATCAATGATGAGTCAAGTTGATCTTCCAATATCCTTTTGGGGTTACGCCCTAGAAACCGCTGCTTTCACACTAAATCAAGTTCCAACTAAATCGGTTCCAAAGACTCCATATGAGATGTGGAGTGGAAAGAAACCTAGTTTATCTTTCATGAGGATTTGGGGTTGCGAAGTTTATGTCAAGAGACTCATCTCTGACAAACTAGCACACAAATCTGATAAATGTATTTTCGTGGGATATCCTAAGGAAACTAAAGGATATTACTTTTACAACCGAGAGGACAACAAAGTGTTTGTTGCCCGAACTGGTGTCTTTCTAGAGAAAGAGTTTCTCTCCAAAGAAATCAGTGGGAGTAAAATAAATCTTGAAGAAATTCGAGACCCAGAAAATAACATTGAACCAATAGTGGAACAAGAACAAGAACCACAAGGAGTTGTGGAACCTGTTCAAAATACACAAGCATCTCGCAGATCTAGTAGGTCACGATCCGAGCCCGAGAGATATGGATTTCTCGTAACGGATAGTAATGAGGTAGAAATCATTGAGAATGATGAACCGTCAACCTACCAAGAGGCGATGTCTTCTCCTGATTCGGACAACTGGCTTGGAGCCATGGAATCCGAATTGCAATCCATGCAAGACAATCAAGTTTGGAATTTGATTGATGCACCCGAAGGTGTAAAAACCATAGGATGCAAATGGGTCTTCAAGAAGAAGACTGACATGGATGGGAAGGTGCATACTTACAAAGCTAGGCTTGTAGCGAAGGGGTATAGGCAAGTTCATGGTATTGACTATGATGAGACCTTTTCACCCGTAGCAATGATCAAGTCTATAAGAATTTTGCTTGCCATTGCCGCATATCATGACTATGAAATATGGCAGATGGACGTCAAAACCGCTTTCCTGAATGGAAAACTCCAAGAGGATGTGTATATGACACAACCAGAAAGTTTTGAACAAGATTCTAAGGTATGCAAATTGCAAAGATCCATCTATGGATTGAAGCAAGCTTCAAGGAGTTGGAATCTCCGTTTTGATGAATCGGTCAAAGAGTTTGGTTTCATCAAGAACGAAGATGAGCCTTGTGTATACAAGAAGATTAGTGGGAGCATAGTGCTATTCCTTATTTTATATGTGGATGACATATTGCTCATTGGAAACGACATTCCTACACTTCAGTCTGTGAAGACTTGGTTAGGAAAGTGCTTCGCAATGAAAGATATGGGTGAAGCCGCATATATACTTGGCATTAAGATCTATAGAGATAGATCAAGAAGGCTACTTGGTTTAAGCCAAAGTACATACATTGACAAGGTCATTAGAGGATTCCGTATGGAAAATTCTAAGAGAGGCACCTTGCCAGTGTTACATGGAGTTTCTCTAAGCAAGACTCAATGTCCTAAGACAAATGATGAGCGTGAGAAAATGAATGATGTTCCATATGCTTCGGCAATTGGGTCCATCATGTATGCCATGATTTGTACTAGGCCGGATGTATCTTATGCTTTGAGCATGACAAGTAGATACCAATCCGACCCTGGCGAAAATCACTGGATAGCTGTAAAAGCGATTCTAAAGTACTTGAGAAGAACTAAAGACTCGTTTTTGGTCTATGGAGGAATGGAAGATGATCTCGTTGTAAATGCCTACACGGATGCAAGCTTCCAAACTGACAAAGATGATAGCCGATCGCAATCGGGTTTTGTGTTTATGTTAAATGGTGGAGCTGTAAGCTGGAAGAGTTCCAAGCAAAGTACAACCGCTGATTCTACAACAGAAGCTGAGTATATTGCTGCATCGGATGCTGCAAAGGAAGCTGTTTGGATTAAGAAGTTCATAACTGAACTTGAAGTGGTTCCTAGTATTGCTAATCCAATAGACCTTTATTGTGATAATAATGGTGCTATTGCTCAAGCAAAGGAACCAAGAGCACATCAGAAATCCAAACACATACTTAGGCGTTTTCATATCATTCGAGAGATCGTTGATAGGGGAGACGTAAATATATGCAGAGTACCTACTGATGACAATGTTGCGGACCCGCTAACAAAAGGACTTCCACAAGCTAAACATGATGGTCATGTTAGGTCCATGGGTATTAGATACATGGGAGATTGGGCCTAGGGCAAGTGGGAGATTGTTGGTAGTGGTGCCCTAGGCACGTTTAATAAACGTTGTAATTGTTATCATTTATTTCATATCAATAAAGAGATGTTTTGATTATTATTGTTGTTCATGCTTACTTATAATAATCCCCGTCCCTAGTACTTATTAAGCACTAGTATAAAGGCTAAATGATCATGAGATGATCATGTTAGATTTATGGGTACTTGTTTGGAACAAGGTACTGGACATGACCCGCTGTATGAGATTTATGTCATGGTCTATGTCGAACATATATCTCATATTAGTTATGTCATTTGAATCCTTAGACATGAAGTTATTATAGTCTTCCACTTGATGAACATTGTGTTTGACATATTCAAACGCTACCTTAACACGGTAGTTATAAAGGGTATGATTGGCATAATCGGATTCCCGTTGGGAAGAATAATAAGCCAAATGGATTTGTCCCTCCACGGAGAGATGTCAAGCTTGGGCCTCTCGTAGGAATGATGTTGATGAAATGTTCGGCCGGACTCAAATGAATTGATTGGATCAATGTCATTTGGATTATCAACATATTCGGAATCGAGAAAGTATTGAACAAAACAAGTTGACTGTTTGACCATGACTTGTGTTCAATGACATCGTGGACAAAGGGATTGTGACATATTCTAAAGGAATGCGAACTTGTATCTAGTTATACTATTTGGGTAGGTATGACGGTTTGCTAGAACCTAATCATATCTTATGGGATCATGTTTGAGCCCATTGCCAACTTAGTATAATCCTAGAGGGTCACACACAATAGAACGAATCTTTAATAAGAGGAATATATTGGAATTTAGAGTCAAAGGACCTTGGAGGAATTTTGGAAACATTCTGGGCTGTTTGGTCTACCGAGCGGGCGCTTGGTTCAGACCAGGCGGGCGCCTGAAGTAATTCCAGAAAGACAGGGACCTTCTGGTCATTCAGGCGGGCGCCTGGCCCTTTACAGGCGGGCGCCTGGTGCTGCCGACAGGAAAATTCCTAATTCGATTTGGGAAGGTTTTTGGCACAAGATTCCTATTTGGAATAGGTCTTAATTGTGTACAAAAACCCCAATTCGGCCAGACCATATGTACAAGTGATTTTGTGAGTCTCAAAGAGTTTGAGAGAGATATTATTTTGTTCTAAGATATCCTTGATTGAGGAACAAAATAATTCACAAATAAATTCAATATAGTTCTTTTATTATATTGTGAAAGTGTGTTTCATAATATTGGTCTAGCAACCAAGATCAAAGATCCTTTGATATTCGTTCGAAGTGTGGATACCGCTAGAGGGTGAAAATCATCATCTTCAAAGTTCGTGTTCAAGCTTTGTGATCGTGATCAAGTCTTCAAGTTTCTCCACCAAAGACCAAGAGAAAATTCATAGTCATCAAGGGTTAGTTATTCCTCTATTCATCTTGTTGTATTTGATTTAATCATATGAACGGATCCATGGCTTTGGGTTTCTTAAAATTTTAATTGCTAAATTCCGCTGCGCATGTTACTAGGAAACCCAACACCACCTTCCTACAGTTATAGCACTGCCGCTCCTTGTAGAAACAAATTTCTGTCTTATGAGGTCCATCACAAATGGTACATTTATCATTACAAGTTAAAATGAGAACATACCAAGGTACAAGTATGTGATAACAAGTTTCAAACTTCGATACTTAGTAGATCAATGGGGACATCACTAAGTACGGATTCTTTCAAAAGAACGTTCAATAACGCGGAGTTTATTCAAATACTATCATGCCATACTGATAGCTAACTTATAGAAAGAATATAGAATTCCAATAAACAGGAGTTCAAATACTGTAAGGAACGTAATCCCTTACCTGAATTGCTTTTCCTTGCAATCTCCTCTCTGTGCAAATCTACAAGGCACCGAGTAATTTACTTTAGTACTCTCAACATTGTTAACTACTTCTACTTAGTTAACTGAGAGATGTGTTTTAACTTCTTTACTTCGTTACTCCTTTCTTACGTTTAAGTTTCTGACTTTGATTTGCGAGTCCGTCCTTTAACTTTAATATAATTGTAATCAAGTCCTCTAACTTTGGGTTAATTACAATTTGGTCCCTCAACTTTGGGTTAATTGCAATTTGGTCCTTCAACTTTGGATTAATTGCAATTTAGTCCTTCAACTTTAGTTTAATTGCATATTAGTCCTTCAACTTTGGATAATTGCGGATTGGTCCTTCAACTTTAGTTTAATTGCAATTTAGTCCTTCAACTTTGAATTAATTGCAAGAAGGTCCCTTGACTTTGATTTTAATCATAAAGGTCCCCCAAGTTTCTTTTTAATTACTTAGGCCCCTCTAACTTCAAAGGTTTCCTTTTTTATTTCTTCTAACTTTAACCTTTTCCAGTTTAATCCTTTTTTCGTTAGGAAACTAACTGAATTCTTTTAACCTTCCTTCTTCTCGTTAACTTTCTAATTTTCAAGGTCTTCCAAGTACTTATTCTATTTCCTCAAGTTAGTTTTTTTTTAACTTTTTAACAACCCTCTTAAAGATTATGTTTTCTTTTCATTATAAACTTAACGAAAATACTAACTTTCCGTCCCAATTCTTAACCTTCTCAATCAAGAATTAACACCCATATCCTATAACCATGGTCGAATTATATATCATCAAAATCCATTGATTTGATCAATCCTTCTAGTTCTTTAAATTTTTCTAAATTCCCAAACATTGATTTTATTCATAACTAAAAAACAAAAATCATCAACATCAACAAAAATAATTCTCCAATAAATAAAGGCCATTCGGCCGAATAGTATTTGGGTAAAAATCCATATTTTCTTCTTTTTGATAAATCCAACTCAACCTCAATGATTTATTTGTTCCATCCCCAAGCATTGCATAGTATTAATCAATCCCAATCATGATTATAAAATCAAGCTTAAAATAAAACTAATTTTAAAATTATCATTCTACCATAGCATGTAAATCAATCATTCAACCTTTTAGAATTTTGTCATTAATTCCCTAGCATGCAAAATCCCAATTATTTATTTTCTTAAATCATGCATAACTTATAATTTATTAACCCGAATTCAATGAAACAAATTTTGGAGAGTAGGATTTAGCATTACCTCGAGAATGATCGGATTACTTCTTCCAAAACAATTGGCGAAAAATCTCTTCTCCCTCCTCCTTTGGTTCGGCCGGCGGCTTTGGTTTAGGTTTAGGGTTCTGTTTTTTTTTTTTTTTTTTTTTTTTTTTTTTTGTGTTTTTGATAATAAAGAATAACCTAAGTTTCACTAACTCAAGAATTTATACTTTGGATTGATTATTAATTGGGTTGGGTTTATTATTTAAAATTCGGGCCAACCCAAATTTTTCGGCCCACTCTTTAATTGTTCTATAACTCTAATTATTATTTAATTACTTTAATGTGACTAATTAAATAATTAAATAAAATTAAAAAAAAATAATAATGAGGGTATTACACATGTAGCTCCGCCTCTGTTTCACTGTACAACGCAATTATATTTTTCTCTTTTTTCCTTATAAAGGCAAAAGCCTAAAAGCTTGTATTAAACTTAAAAAATACTTTGTACATCAAAAATAAATATGAGTAATAAATAAATGTTACTTATACAAATGTTCGAGTTAAAAACGGGTTCGAGATAATCCCAAATACTTTTCCTTTCCATTAGAATCGTGTTATTGCGAATTTAAAATGCATTTCAATTTTTTACTAGTACATCCCTATTGGAGATTTCTTTCACAAGTCTTAATCCACTTAATTTTGTGACATAGTATTTTCTTTTGGTTCGCTTGATACTTTTTTGTAATAGATTAAATATTTTATTTTGAATAAGGAAATAAACTTAATATAATTTTATTATTTCATGGTAATGCAAGTAATTTTGTTAAAAGATTGAGAGAGATTCTCAATGACAAAAACTTGTGTGAGACATTTTCACGCGTGAGACGGGTTTCATGAGAGAGTAAATGATTTGCCTCCTATGAGCGGGGCGGGACAAACCCATTTCTTCTCTCGTCGAAATCCGTCTTATGTGTGAGATCGTCTCACATAAAACTTCCTCATTCTCTATTAAATAAAGTATTTAGCGACTCAAGTTGTTTTCTGTTATTAAGCTAACTTAATGTTATCTATGTTTGGGAGATTTTTTGAATGGGAAGAGATTCATTCATATTAAAATAAGAAGACTTGTAAGATTTCTAATAGAATAATAAAATTCAGACTCATATAGTTTGTGTATAAATATGAGTCTTCTTACCTATGGAAACTTTGAGAGATTAAATAACAACTAAATTATATTACTTTCTCTCCGTACTCTAACAAATGGGATGGTCTACTGTGAGACGGATCTGTTGGAACAATTTAAGATCCCCGAATGCCATACTCATATTCAGAATAAAATTGAGGAAAGAGATGAAGGCGGAAGCATGAAAATATACATGTTGAATCCATATTCTTGACTTAAGGGAGAAATGAGAATAATAAGAAGAATTAAGGGGACGGAGTTCTTCTAAATGATGAGTGCCTTTTCTCTCTAATGTCTCTAGCAATATGAAGATTATTTAGGAGAGAAATAAATGAATGGAGTGATTTCTATGGTTGATGGAGAACCCTTTATATATGAAACCAATAGACACCTCATTTAGGGACCACACCCTTTCAACCTTAGTGATGTCAAATTACCACTTTGCCCATCAAAAATAGGTAATATTACATCCAGAAATTCTACACATTATTTTAATTCACTACACTTTATATTATTACATGTAAGATTTCATTATGGAATTACTAGATGACTTGTGTTGCAAGCCATGTTCTAACAATCTCCTACTTGGGTTGCAAAACAAAGTCTTTCCTTTAACCATAAATATAACACAAATGACAACCTTTATATGTACACTTTGTTGTCATTTATAACAATCTCGTCCATTAGTCATCCAAGTATAAGGACTAAAGGGGCAGTCGTTGTAATTGATTCGCAACTAAACCCACAGTAATCACGTACACAAATCCAACTAAATGACATAGATCAAAAGTGTAGATGTGTAGCATGGAATCATAATGAATATATACATATTCTTCCAACTAGTCCAAATTAACCAAATGAGATCAAAACTTTAAATAAGAGAACAATTAATGAAAAAACAACACAAACTCCCACTATATTAAATGTTATCAAAAGTTGTTACACCCATATGAGCAACATGCTCGTGAAACACTGAAGATGATAACGCTTTCATAAACGGATCCGCTAATATGGAGTTTGTTTTTATACGTTGTATTTCTTTGTTCATTTTCCTTTACAACAAGAAACTTAATGTCTATATCCTTCAGACTTTGATGAACTCTTGTTGTTATGAGACTGCCGTCCGATTGTTACCATAAAACTTAAGCGGTCTTTTTGACACTTGTTGACAATTGGCAGTCCCTTAATAAACTTATGCAGCCATATAATTTAACTAATGTTGGAATACCTAATGATCTCAAGATGATCTGACTTAAAATATAGGCAAGTAGTTCTTTAGTGTTTTGTAAATATCTTTATCATTCTTTTGGCTGCTACCTAATGTTCTCTTCTGGTTTGCTTTGGTATTGACCAAGCATCCCAACAATAAATATAAGATTCACGCATACATTAAGCTCCCTACTGCTGATGCAAAATTGATCTTTTCCATATACTTGGATTCAAAATTACTTTTAGGACACTGTTTGAGACTAAAATTTGTCTCCTTTAAAATTAGGGGTGTCGAGTGGTTCACAGTTTTGCATGCTAAAATTTTGTAATACCTTTTTCATATGGGCCTTTTGTGATAATCCTAAAACACCTCGTGAGCGATCACGGTTAGTTCGAATTCCTGATACAAAGATGCCTTACCAAGATCTTTCATTTCAAATTAGAAATTTCTTAGTTTCCTTAAGAAGGTTCATATCATTACTAGCAAGCAAAATATCATCCACATATAAGAACAAAAATTATAAATTTACTCCCACTGAACTTATGGTATATACAATCTTCACCAAGATTCATTTCAAAGAAAATGAAAGAATAACTTGATTAAGTACCATTGACGAGAAGCTTGCTTGAGCCCACAAATGGATTTCTTAAGTTCACAAACTAATTGCTTAGTTTGCTCCAAATCAGTCACCATTTATGGCTCCTTTATATAAATAGTTTCCTCAATGTCTCCATTGAGAAAACTTGTCTTTATATTCATTTGATGAAGCTTAATATCATAATGTGCCATATATGCCATAATGACCCTAAAAGAGTTTTTAGAAGATACCGGAAAAGGTGTTTTCTTTATAATCAATGTCTTCCTTTTGAGTAAAATCTTTAGCAACTAAACGGGCTTTATATCTTTCCATATTACATTGTGAATCATTTTGGTCTTAAAGTGTAACACCCCTAACTTTCCATACATTTAATAAGCATTTAATGGCACTAAAATCCTTAATTAACTATAATTGAAGTGGGGTCCATAAATCAAACCCTCATTACATCATAAACAGTCATCAATGCGGAAGCAATAAAACGAAGTAAACTTGCCTTGGTGGAAATCATTCCAACCATAATAGTACTTACAACTCAAGAATTTAAAACAATAACTGTTCTTAATTTCAAATAAAGTCTTCAAACACCGCTTCCCTTACGGTTACTCTCCTCCTCCACCTACCTTGATCCTGAAAAGAAAATTTATAGAATAGGGGTGAGCGAACGAATGCTCAGTAAGTTCATACGCGGCCTCCCCGGTTACTAAGGAGAGACGACCAGAACAAACACTTCCAAGATCAAGTTTCGACGATAGGGTGATCTTAACTTAGAAAAGTCGAATGGGGATTCGACACAGTCAACATCATGCTTGATAAATTCATTTAAGAATTATGGCTCTACAATTCAAGGGTGTTATAAAAGTTTCCGTCAATTCCATACGTACATTGTAACCTCAATGCCAAAGGTACAGTTAATGCACTTAGCTTCATCAAGCTAATTCGTGCGGGTAGTAACATGTATGGTATCCACACATACATGCTCGCGGTCGAGAACTATCCTTGTAATCAGACAGTTCCTGAGAGAAGGCATGTGATCACTCATGCAATCCCTTAACTTAAGGTAGTCTCTTTCAAGACTAATATCCTTTACAGGATGAATCGTCCTTTTCAGGGACGACACGCCTCCTTTCTGAAAACGTGTCCCAAGCCACTAGTATTCACTTCTAGGGCTAGAGTAGGAAAGCATACGAAGGTACATGTATGCGTAACAAGTCTCAATTCAATGATATTTAGTGACCAAATGGGACATCACCAAAAAGGGATAACTTCAAATAACGTTTTTACTTATCGCAGGATCATTCAAATGCTATCTAGCCATAACGATAGCTACTCTGAGAATAAAATTCTGAATTCCAATTGAACAAGAATGCAAGGACAAAAGGAACGTAATCCCTTACCTTGATTGCTTTTCCTTGCCGTGTTCTCCTCGTGCGAATCTACAAGGCATCGAATAGTTTACTTTAGTACTCTCTTATGATGTTAACTACTTCTACTTAGTTAACTGAGAGATGTGTTTTTACTTCTTTATTTCGTTACTCTTTTTCTTACGTTTAAGTCTCTGACTTTTGATTTGCGAGTCAGTCCCTCAACTTTAGTATCATTGTAATTAAGTCCTCTAACTTTGGATTAATTACAATTTGGTCCCTACACTTTGGATTAATTGCAAATTGGTCCTTCAACTTTGGATTAATTGCAATTTGGTCCTTCAACTTTGGATTAATTGAAATTCGGTCCTTCCACTTTGGATTAATTACAATTTAATCCTTCAACTTTAGTTTAATTACAAAAAGGTCCCTTAACTTTGGTTTTGTTCGTAAAGGTCCCCCAAGTTTCTTTTTAACCACTTAGACCCCTTTTTACCTCAAAGGTTTCCTTTTTATTTCTTTTAACTTTAGACTTTATCAGTTTAATCCTTTTTCATTAGGAAACTAACTGAAATATTTTAATCTTCCCTATTCTCGTTAACTTTCTAACTTTCAAGGTCTTCCACGTACTTATCACATTCTTTCAAGTTAGTTTTCTAACTTTTCAACATCTCTCTTAAGGATCATGTTCTCTTTTCATTATAATTCTAACGAAAATACTAACTTTTCTGTCGAACTATCAACATCTTAATCAACGATTAATACCCAATTCATTTAGCCATTTAAGCCGAATTCTAGAGCATCAAGATTCATAGAGTTGGTCGATTTCTCTTGATCTTAATTTTCCTTGTAATTTCTAACATCAATTTATTCACAAATCAATAACAATAATCATTAAAATCAACAAACAAATTCCCCATCTCATTTAGGCCATTCGGCCGAGACCTATTATGGGTGTAAACCCATATTTTTCTTCTTTTTGTTAAATCCTAATTAACCTCAATTCCTTATTTGATCAATTTCCATCCATTGTAAAATATGTATTCGTTTAAATTCATGATCATAGAATTAAATCTTAAAATCAATAAAAATATTTATGGTTAAGTTTGAAAATCTTCATACTATCATAACATTTAGATCCAACATTTTACCCATTAAAAATTCCCATCATTGATTTACTAGCATGCAAAAATCCTAATGTTTATTTCCTTTAAACATGCGTAGATTATGATTTACCCATCCAAATTCAATGAAATAAATTTTAGAATGTGAGGTTCGACATTACCTTGAGAATGATCGGATTGAATTTCCAGAAAAGCTTCAAAATCTCCTACCTCTTCCCCTTCTTGACTGCGGCTGCCCTAGGTATGGGATTAGGGTTTTTGTGTTTTTTTTTTTTTTGTGTTGATAATTAAGAATAAAACCTAAAATTTCACTAACTAAGGTTTTCATACTCTTGGGTAATTGTTATTTGGGTTGGGTCTATTTAATTAAGTTCGGGCCAACCCAATTTTGAGCTCATTACACTTTGGCCCACTCTTTAATTATTTAACCCACTTCTTTAATTAGCCCATTAATTATAGTTATCATTTATTGTTCACAGTTTTTTTTTTTAAATTTTTTTTTTCGGGTCTTTACATCTTTACCCCCTTAAAAGAAGTTTGTCCTCAAACTTAGACGTACCTTACTCGGGTACAATTCGTGCATTTCGCTTTCCAGCTCCCACGTCGCTTCCCTCTCTGTGTGATTACTCCATTGTACTTTCACATATGGAATGGTGCGTTTCCTCACTACCTCGTCCTTCTTGTCGACTATCTTGATAGGTCGTTCGTCGTATGTCAAATCCGCCCGAACTCTTAATTGCTTATACTCGATCACGTGACTTAGATCGTGTACATACTTCCTCAGCATGGAGATGTGAAATACATTGTGCACTCCAGACAGCACAGGTGGTAATGCCAACCTATACGCCACCTCTCCGATCTTATCGAGTATCTCGAAGGGTCCCACATACCGTGGACTCAATTTGCCTTTGATTCCGAACCGCATAATCCTTTTCGTTGGCGAGATCTTTAAGAATACGCGATCCCCCGGTTGGAACTCTAATTCCCTCCTCCTATTATCAGCATAGGATTTTTGTCGGCTTTGTGCAGTCTGTAGCCACTTTCGAATCTGTTGTACTTTGTCGGCGGTAATTTGCACGATCTCTGGTCCACCTAACTTCCTCTCACCAACCTCGTCCCAACAAGTTGGCGATTTGCACTTCCTCCCATACAACGCTTCGTACGGTGCCATCCCAATACTCGCATGGAAGCTGTTGTTATATGCGAATTCGACCAATGGTAGATGCTCATCCCACGCATTAGGCCAATCCAACGATGTTGCCCTCAGCATGTCTTATAGTGTCTGTATGGTCCTCTCCGACTGACCATCTGTTTGTGGGTGGAAGGCCGTACTCATAGTCAATTCTGTTCCCAATGCTTCCTGTAAGCTGCTCCAAAATTTCAAAGTGAACCTTACATCTCGATCGGACACTACTGAGACGGGTATCCCGTGTAACCTCACTATCTCATCAATATACAACTTGGCCAACCTTTCTAGCGAGTCCGTCTTCTTAATTGCTAGGAAGTGTGCCGACTTGGTCAATCTGTCTACTATAACCCATATCGCATCGTGCTTCTCGGCCGTCTTCGGCAACCCACTTACAAAATCCATAGCGATGTTTTCCCATTTCCATTCAGGAATCGGCAATGACTGTAGCAACCCTGCCGGCTTCTGATGTTCGCTTTTCACCTGTTGACATGTTAGACATCGGTTCACATATTCCGCCACATCGTTCTTCATATTGTTCCACCAGTATGACTCCCTCATATCTCTATACATTTTGGTACTCCCTGGGTGTACAGAAAATTTTGAACAGTGTGCCTCCCTCATTATATCTCTCTTAATCTCGTCGTTGTTTGGCACCCACACTCTCTTCTGGTACCTCAAAATTCCATCCTCACCCATATGAAGATCTTTCACTCGTCCTCTTCCGATTAGTACTTCTCTCTCGTTGTCTGTTTCTTGTGCTTCTTTGATCCTTCCCAACAATGCAGGTTGCAACGTTAATCGTGCCAAAAACCCGCTCACTCTCACCTCTAGACTCATTCCCTTGACATCCTTCCATACGTTTACCCCCTTAGAGATCATTGTCGCTAACATTCCATGATTCCTTCTACTAAGAGCGTCTGCTACCTTATTTGCCTTACCAGGATGGTATAGAATCTCGCAGTCATAGTCCTTGAGGAGTTCTAGCCACCTCCGCTGCCTCATATTTAACTCCTTCTGCGTGAAAATATATTTGAGACTCTTGTGATCTGTAAAGATTTGGCATTTCACGCCATACAAATAGTGTCGCCAAATCTTCAAGGCGAATACTACTGCTGCTAACTCTAAGTCATGTGTCGGATAGTTCCTCTCATGTATCTTTAGTTGCCTCGATGAATATGCTATCACCTTGTCATTCTGCATCAGTACACAACCTAATCCCTTCAATGAGGCATCGCTATATATTACAAAGCTTTCGGATCCAGTCGGTACGGCTAGTACTGGTGCGGACACCAATCTACTTTTCAACTCCTGGAGACTCTTCTCACATTCTTCTGACCATACGAACTTGACTCCCTTTTGAGTCAATCTCGTCATCGGTCCAGATAATTTAGAAAATCCTTCCACAAACCTGCGGTAGTAACCGGCTAAACCCAAAAAGCTTCTTATTTCCGTCACCGTAGTTGGGCGCTCCCAATCCATTATGGCTTCTATTTTAGTCGGGTCAATTGAAATCCCCTCTCTTGATACTATGTGTCCCAAGAAAGCCACCCTTTCCAACCAAAATTCACACTTCGTAAATTTGGCATACAGTCTCTGTTTCCTCAAAATCCCTAGCACTAGTCTCAAGTGCTCAGCATGTTCTTCTTTAGACTTAGAGTATACTAGGATGTCATCAATAAATACTATCACACACTTGTCTAGGTATTCTTGAAATATCCTATTCATCAACTCCATAAAAGCAGCTGGTGCGTTCGTTAGATCGAAAGGCATCACAACGAATTCATAATGTCCGTATCTCGTTCTGAACGTGGTCTTTGCTACATCCACATCCTTGACCCTTAACTGATGATATCCTGACCTAAGATCAATCTTAGAAAAGTAACAAGCTCCTCTCAATTGGTCAAATAAGTCATCAATTCTCGGTAATGGGTACTGATTTCTCACAGTCACTTTGTTCAACTCACGATAGTCGATACATAGCCTCATCGACCCATCCTTCTTCTTCACAAATAGTACTGGTGCACCCCATGGAGATACTCTCAGTCTAATTAGCCCTTTGTCCAGTAATTCCTGCAGTTGTTCTTTCAACTCCTTTAATTCCGTCGGAGCCATTCTGTACGGTGCTCTCGAGATAGGTGCCGTCTCCGGTGCTAAGTCAATCGTGAATTCCACTTCTCTAACAGGTGGTACTCCCGGCAGCTCTTCCGGAAATACGTCTTGGAATTCATTAACTACTTCGAGTGACTCTATAGTTACTCCTTTTCCTTCCGTCTTACTTATGTGCGCCAAAAATCCTTCACAACCCTTCCTGATTAGTTTGCGAGCTTTCATCACCGAGATCAGATTCACTTGCTTCCTCAGTTTCGTCCCCGTGAAACTACCCTTTTCTCCCTTTTCTCCTAGAAACGTCAGTACCTTCTTGTGACAGTTCACATTTGCCCGATGTAAGGACAACCAATCCATCCCTAATATCACGTCGAACTCTGACATGTCTAGTTCGATGAAATCGGCTTCTAGGTTAATGCCCCCTATCCCTAGAGTGCATTTTCTGTAGATTGTGGTGATCGGAATGGCCTCCTTAGCAGGTGTATCTATTACTAATGGTATTTGCAAGGCTTCTGGTTGTAATCTTAATTTCTTTGCTACTTTCTGACTAACTACGGAGTGGGTAGCCCCAGTATCAATTAGCACATATACATCGCGAGAATTTAATTGTAGCGTACCTACCACCAGATCCTCATTCACGCTAGCAGCTTTGGCAGTCATGGTGAATATTCTCCCACGGCCTCCGCCATTTCCCCCATTATTTCCTCCTGCCCTTGCAGCTGGTCCTTCCTTCTTGGGTTCGGGGCATTTCCACTTTGGATGTCCCACTTTCTCGCAGTTGTAGCACTTGCGTTCCTTATAGAAACAGACCTCTGTTTTGTGATTCCCATCACATATGGTGCACTTGTCATGATTCGCAATCTCACGGTTTCCTCCCTTGTTCCACTCCTTTCTGTTATTATTGGAATTTCGATTGTTGTTGTTGTGTCGGTCCTTGTAATTTCCCTTATCACGACCGTTGTCGACTGCTTTCCTCTTCTGGTTATTCTGATCCTTGTTCCCTTGTGTTCCCTTATTACTGTCTGTATCTTTTGCTGCCCCTTTGCCTTTCTCTTCTCGGCGACTTTGGTAGTTATCGGACTCTTTCTCGACTATCTTAGCCCGATCCAGTTCTGCGGAGTACGTAGCCAATGCCAGCGGAGTAATCCTGTACTTGATCCTGTCACTCAGTCCCGCCTCAAACTTCCTGGATTTCTGTTCTTCATTGTCGAAAAATTGGGGAGCAAATTCTAACAGGTCCGTAAACTTCTCCCCATATTCTGCCACTGTCCGACTCCCTTGTGTCAAGGTCAAAAATTCAGCTACTCGCTCATTCCTCAAACTGGTTGGGTAGTATTTCTCATGGAACATTGTTTTGAACGTGTCCCACGTGATCGCAGGATCACCTCGATCCACTGCAGCTCTCTTCTCCGCTTCCCACCATGATCGAGCTTTTCCTTTCAACATAAACGTTGCAAACGTCACTTTCTGCTCTTCAGTACAGGTAAGCGTCTCAAAAATTCTTTCAGTATTTTTGATCCAGTCCTCAGGCTTTTCCTTCGCCGTATCGGAGAACGAGTCAGGGTTCCTCCTTTGAAACAATTCTAATGGGTCCCTCAGCGGTGCTGGCGGTGGTGCCTGGGTGATTCCAGCCACAACCTGCCCTATCCCTGCTAGTGTCCGAGTGAGCGTCTGAAAGAAATTTACCATGTTCGGATCCACTTGTCCGTTTCCATTCCCGCTGTTATTACCACCGTTCCCATTGTTGTTGTTTCCACCGGCATTTCCGCTTCGAGTATTCATCTGTAATTTATTCGATTTCAGTAATAGGTCTAATAGTCAATTTCGTCTAACTTTAATAACGTTTCCGTATCTCTTACGGTTTATTGGTTCTTCTTACTTTGATTTAGGGTCACGTCTTACTTGTTTGTTTGACATCTTGTATTTTGGGTCTTACTCGCGCCCTTGCCCTAATAATCGTTTCAGTATGTTACTTCTTAGGGCTTATTAACTTGGTTCTCTTACTTCATAAGAAACTCTTCCTTTAGAGTTTGATCTTTATTGGGTGCTAAATATTTGTGCTTAGTTAGTTAACTTCTTTTCACTAGTTCTACTAGTGCTTCTACTTCTTCCCGTGGTTACTTCCTTAATCCATGGTTTGTAGATGGTCTAACTTGTCTTACATCTCTGTTCACTGAGTAATTAATAATTTACAATAACTGGGCAATAATTAGGAATTATTTAAACGTCATTCCATAACTTCGTTAAAAATTTGTTCCCTAAAACGGAGTTCCGTCACATATAATAAAATAAGGATTAATACGAATTTTCGTCCCAAAATCCAATAGAACAACGTACTAAAACTGTCTGACAGAAATAATTAAAATTAAACTATGAGCATCTTCATGTCCTAGACTCCACAATTTGCGTTTGCTGCTTCAAGTTGATCATACTTCTCTTGTAATTCTATCTTTTCTGCCCAGATTTGATAGCTTGAAGCCCTAAGCTTTTCCTCATACGCTTCTTGCTCGGCTATCTTTTTCTTCAGCTCATTACCATGCTTTATCTCATCTAGCAACTGTACACTGATCTGGTTCCACTCGCGATTTGCCCTAATCACATGGCTCTCTAAGCTTCTGACTTTCTCCATCTGTATTGCCAATTTTCCCTCTACATACACTAAGTCATCATCACGTCCCTTGATGACATTCTGCAGGCTTCCGACTCCTAGAGTATACTTCTTAAGCTCTCTCTTAGTCTTGCGAAGCTCCTTAGTTAACTGCTTAATGGTGTTCTCCTTAGCCTTGACTTCTTGTTGGAGCTCTGTACTGTGCCTGACCGACTTCATTGGTCTCCTTGCCATACGCCTACACATAATCCATAAGAACTAAGTCAATACTTATAAATGATAGCCTCAATAGTGGTACACATGCAAAACACACTAAGTATGTAGTTATGAATAAGCAGGCTTCCTTTCTTTGGACGTATTTTCACTCACCACTCTTAGTATCTTACTTAGAGTTAGGTAATTCTATTTAAACTTCCAAGTAGATCCCAATCATCATTAAGCACTAATTCTTCAATCAGTCTCAACTCCTAGGACCTCCCATAAGACCTAAAGCCATTGCTCTGATACCAACTGTAACACCCCTAACTTTCCATACATTTAATGAGCATTTAATAGCACTAAAATCCTTAATTAACCATAATTGAAGTGGGGTCCATAAATCAAACCCTCATTACATCATAAACAGTCATCAATGCGGAAGCAATAAAACGAAGTAAACTTGCCTTGGTGGAAATCATTCCAACCATAATAGTACTTACAACTCAAGAATTTAAAACAATAACTGTTCTTAATTTCAAATAAAGTCTTCAAACACCACTTCCCTTACGGTTACTCTCCTCCTCCACCTACCTTAATCCTGAAAAGAAAAATTATAGAATAGGGGTGAGCGAACGAATGCTCAGTAAGTTCATACGCGGCCTCCCCGGTTACTAAGGAGAGACGACCAGAACAAACACTTCCAAGATCAAGTTTCGACGATAGGGTGATCTTAACTTAGAAAAGTCGACTGGGGATTCGACACAGTCAACATCATACTTGATAA
The DNA here is from genome assembly GCA_026119855.1 of Campanula takesimana. Lineage (NCBI taxonomy): Eukaryota > Viridiplantae > Streptophyta > Magnoliopsida > Asterales > Campanulaceae > Campanula > Campanula takesimana. Next base: position 247,075 of record JAOWBW010001461.1, read on the forward strand.
ATTCATTTAAGAATTATGGCTCTACAATTCAAGGGTCTTATAAAAGTTTCCGTCAATTCCATACGTACATTGTAACCTCAATGCCAAAGGTACAGTTAATGCACTTAGCTTCATCAAGCTAATTCGTGCGGGTCGTAACATGTATGGTATCCACACATACATGTTCGGGGTCGAGAACTATCCTTGTAATCAGACAGTTCCTGAGAGAAGGCATGTGATCACTCATGCAATCCCTTAACTTAAGATAGTCTCTTTCAAGACTAATATCCTTTACAGGATGAATCGTCCTTTTTCAGGGACGACACGCCTCCTTTCTGAAAACGTGTCCCAAGCCACTAGTATTCACTTCTAGGGCTAGAGTAGGAAAGCATACGAAGGTACAGGTACGCATAACAAGTCTCAATTCAATGATATTTAGTGACCAAAGGGGACATCACCAAATAGGGATAACTTCAAATAACGTTTTTACTTATCGCAGGATCATTCAAATGCTATCTAGCCATAACGATAGCTACTCTGAGAATAAAATTCTGAATTCTAATTGAACAAGAATGCAAGGACAAAAGGAACGTAATCCCTTACCTTGATTGCTTTTCCTTGCCGTGTTCTCCTCGTGCGAATCTACAAGGCATCAAATAGTTTACTTTAGTACTCTCTTATGATGTTAACTACTTCTACTTAGTTAACTGAGAGATGTGTTTTTACTTCTTTATTTCGTTACTCTTTTTCTTACGTTTAAGTCTCTGACTTTTGATTTGCGAGTCAGTCCCTCAACTTTAGTATCATTGTAATTAAGTCCTCTAACTTTGGATTAATTACAATTTGGTCCCTCGACTTTGGATTAATTGCAAATTGGTCCTTTAACTTTGGATTAATTGCAAATTGGTCCTTCAACTTTGGATTAATTGAAATTCAGTCCTTCCACTTTGAATTAATTACAATTTAATCCTTCAACTTTAGTTTAATTACAAAAAGGTCCCTTGACTTTGGTTTTGTTCGTAAAGGTCCCCCAAGTTTCTTTTTAACCACTTAGACCCCTTTTTACCTCAAAGGTTTCCTTTTTATTTCTTTTAACTTTAGACTTTATCAGTTTAATCCTTTTTCGTTAGGAAACTAACTGAAATATTTTAATCTTCCCTATTCCCGTTAACTTTCTAACTTTCAAGGTCTTCCACATACTTATCACATTCTTTTAAGTTAGTTTTCTAACTTTTCAACATCTCTCTTAAGGATCATGTTCTCTTTTCATTATAATTCTAACGAAAATACTAACTTTTCTGTCGAACTATCAACATCTTAATCAACGATTAATACCCAATTCATTTAGCCATTTAAGCCGAATTCTAGAGCATCAAGATTCATAGATTTGGTCGATTTCTCTTGATCTTAATTTTCCTTGTAATTTCTAACATCAATTTATTCACAAATCAATAACAATAATCATTAAAATCAACAAACAAATTCCCCATCTCATTTAGGCCATTCGGCCGAGACCTATTATGGGTGTAAACCCATATTTTTCTTCTTTTTGTTAAATCCTAATTAACCTCAATTCCTTATTTGATCAATTTCCATCCATTGTAAAATATGTATTCGTTTAAATTCATGATCATAGAATTAAATCTTAAAATCAATAAAAATATTTATGGTTAAGTATGAAAATCTTCATACTATCATAACATTTATATCCAACATTTTACCCATTAAAAATTCCCATATTTGATTTACTAGCATGCAAAAATCCTAATGTTTATTTCCTTTAAACATGCGTAGATTATGATTTACCCATCCAAATTCAATGAAATAAATTTTAGAATGTGAGGTTCGACATTACCTTGAGAATGATCGGATTGAATTTCCAGAAAAGCTTCAAAATCTCCTACCTCTTCCCCCTCTTGGCTGCGGCTGCCCTAGGTATGGGTTTAGGGTTTTTGTTTTTTTTTTGTTGTGTTGATAATTAAGAATAAAACCTAAAATTTCACTAACTAAGGTTTTTATACTCTTGGGTAATTTTTATTTGGGTTGGGTCTATTTAATTAAGTTCGGGCCAACCCAATTTTGAGCTCATTACACTTTGGCCCACTCTTTAATTATTTAACCCACTTCTTTAATTAGCTCATTAATTATAGTTATCATTTATTGGTCACAGTTTTTTTTTTAAATTTTTTTTTTCCCGGGTCTTTACATAAAGACAAATTTAATCCCAATAGATTTCACATCTTTAGGTAATAGGACAAGATCCCAAATTTTGTTATCTTTATAGATTTTAACTCTTCATTTATGACATTAATTCACTTTATGAGAACTAGGACTATTAATGGTTTCATGGAAGATGAGAGGCTCATCTCCACCTAAACCTAAGTGTCCTTCATTCTCAGCAAGATACACTTTATAAATATCCGGAATAGCACTTTCTTTTACTCTATTGGATCTCCTTAAGAGCACTGGTTCTTCCTCATTTTGAGGTTGTTTGAATTTCCTTTAATGACCAATATTTTCATGTTGTTAAATATATATGGGGAATCATTATTTTGAATTGTATGTTCCTCTTGAATATCAGGTACAAGTACTTGATTTCCAATTTGGAACTAAGGGAAGAGGTATAAAATGGATGCCTCTTCCTTTTCAAATTCAAAACTATTCCAAATTTTCCTTGTAAATTCAACATCCTCAAAGAACCTAGAATTTCTCGTTTCAAAAGGTTATAGTTTTCGGGTTGTAAAATTTATATCCCCTAGATCTCTTTGGCATACCCCACAAAATAGATACTAAGAGTTTTATGTCCAATTTGCTCTTTATTAGGCTTATAAGGCCTAGCTTCTGTTGGACAACCTCATACATGAAGATGATTTAAGGACAGTTTTAAATTGTCCGTAATTCATAAGGGTTTTAATTAGTAATTTTAGAGGAAGCTCTATTGAGAATTTAAGCTGCGGTTTTAATGTATCACCCATAATGAGTGAGGTAATAAAGTACAAGAGATCATACTTCTTTACCATATCCTTAAGGATCTTATTATGTCTCTCAGCTACACTCGGCATAGTGTAGTGCGGGACAATCACACACTCTTCAAAATAGCGAGCAAAAAGGACCCGGACGTTGTTCCCAAAATCGTTATTCCGATCATAGTATTCACTACCACGATCGGACCTAATATCCTTAATAGTCTTCCTAAGTTGACTTTCAACTTTGGCCTTATAAGACCTGAAAACGTCCATAATTAAGACTTTTCATGAAGTAAATAAATGTACCCATAAATGAGAGTAGTTCTCTATGAACGTAATAAATTATTGTTAACCATTTTATGAAGGGGTAGTGAATGGTCCACAATTATCTATATATATTAGTTCTAGAACACTTGATGCTCTCGAAGATACTTTTTCTTTTAGTGTTTGCAAATTTTAAGGCATTTAATGCAAAAGTCTTTTCCGAAATATCAAGGTGTTTTAAAAGGATCCCTTTTGACACAAGCTTGTCAATTTACCTTAGGGAGATATGACCCAAATGCTTATGCCATAAGGTATAAGAATTTTCACTTGATAACTTTTGCTTTCTAGTTTGGTTTCATTATTATGGAACTCATTTATTGTTTGAATAGTGTCAAGTAAATAAAGAATACTTGACAAAGTACCAATACCATCAACCTTGAATTTAAAATAAAGATCACATACATTATTATCAAAAGAACAAGAGTATCGTTCCTTGTCTAATATTGTGATAGATATCATAATTCCGTTCAAATGACGGTACAATAAATGTATTATTTAATACAAAATAATACCTAGTACTTAACAATAACTGAAAAGTTCTTATGCCTATAACTTCAACCGGATTTCCATCTCTCATATAGATGAATTACTTCATCTTCACTGGGTCTTCGGTAATTCAGGCAACCCTACATAGACACACTTATGTGAGTTGTTGCACCAAAATCAACCACAAAGTATATGTAGGAATTGAAACCAAAACAGCCTTAATACAGAACAAGACCAAATGACATACCTTTCTTAGCACGCCAAGCGTGATACTTAGGGCAGTCTAACTTCATGTGAGTGAGGTCCTTGCAAAAGAAGCATTTCTTTTCCTTATAACCATTAGATGATCCTTTAAGCTTCTTATTACTTGCAACCGCAATTTCCTTCCCACTTCTCTTTGTCCCATGAGAAGAGGTAGATGCCAAATGTTCCTCAAGGATATCAAAGAATGTTTTAGCATCAACATCCTTGGAGACACCTTTCAAAATGGTCGCCGGGACAACAATATTCATGATCATTAGGCTCACGCGGTTGGAGCGTTTCCACTTCTCAACATTTAAGCAATGTTCTTGAGTGCTTACATTAGAGAGAAGAAGAGGAAACAGTTCCCTTAATGCGTGATCTATGTCCATATAGCCTAAGATCATAATCATTTAATTTTTCCAAGTTTTAAAATTAGTCCCATTTAGCATCGGTACGGTACTCATAGCAGTGATAACGGATGAAGCAATAAGTAAATCTGTTGGGTTTGAGAACAAGAATGAATACAAAACATAATAAGAAACTACACAATGAATAAATGATTAATTATATCAAATGAAAACCATCAATAAGACAATTAACATGACATCAAAACTAATCTTTGGATTGCGAGTTGATTTATAAATAATTGCTATGATAACAAGTAATTTGAACAATATTTGATTAAATGCTTAATCTTCCTTTGGGTAGTCTTAAGCATTTAACAAAAAAACTTAATGTTTATTTTATTTGTCATCACATGAATGCTCAAGTTTAGTCAAATGTCAAGATCTTCTTTGGAAAATTCAAGTCATTCACATATTAACTTAAACATTCAACACTTTAACAATTTTGTGTTTAAATAACGTTAATCACTTAGGTGATAATATTATTTATACAATGAATAAAATTATTTAAGCATATAATTAATCAAGGCTTTAAGGTTTGAAAAATGAATGTTTTGTTTAAAAGGGAAAACAAAAATTATGCAGAAATTTGAAAAATCCATAAGCTGTGAACAGTGTTTGCTCGGCCGAGCGAAGCAAATGACTCGGCCGAGCACCACTTTTACAGAAACTTTATTTTTTGACATATAGTGCACGGCCGTGCTAAACAAAACGCACGACCGAGTTGCTCGGCTGAGCATAGGAACGGACACGGCCAAGCACCTTAATAAAAAACAATTTGCCTTTTCGACATTCAATGCACGACCGTGCAAAACAAACGCACGACCATAAGTCTTGGTCCGATCGGGCATAACCAAAGACCCGCCCGGGTTATTAAGAGATCCGACCGGACTCGACCAAAGATCCGGCCGGATGATGTCATTTTTGGTGCCGTTTCACGTGCTCGGCCGAGCAGGTCATAAGACTCGGTCGAGCAGACCAATTTTCTGCATTTTCTGATTTTTGTTTAAAATTTCCCAAAATCAATGAATGGCAAGTAGATCCACATGGTATGTATTGAAAACATAAAACCACGCTATTTAGGATAATCTTGCTTTTAAAATTAATGGAATCAAGTAAGTAGATCCACATGGTATGCACTAAAACATAAAACCATGTTATGAAGGGATAGTCAAACATGAACCATTTTAATGAACAAAACTTTCAAACCATTTTCTTAAATTTAGATGATGATTATCAGTACTCTACGAATGAATTAGAGTCCCTAATCAACATCATAAAACTTAATGGTTCAACAGGAAAAATGAATCAAAAGCGTTTTAAGGCTTTCCAAAAGAACTCAAAATCAAACCGAAATATGAGCGGGCTCTGATACCAATTGTTGGAACAATTTAAGATCCCCGAATGCCATACTCATATTCAGAATAAGATTGAGGAAAGAGATGAAGGCGGAAGCATGAAAATATACCTGTTGAATCCATATTCTTGACTTAAGTGAGAAATGAGAAGAATAAGAAGAATTAAAGGGACGAAGTTCTTCTAAATGATGAGTGCCTTTTCTCTCTAATGTCTCTAGAAATATGAAGATTATTTAGGAGAGAAATAAATGAATGGAGTGATTTCTAGGGTTGATGGAGAACCCTTTATATATGAAACCAATAGGCACTTCATTTAGGGATCACACCCTTTCAACCTTAGTGATGTCAAATTACCACTTTGCCCATAAAAATAGGTAATATTACATCCAGGAATTCTACACATTATTTTAATTCACTACACTTTATATTAACATTATATGTATGATTTCATTATGGAATTACTAGATGACTTGTGTTGCAAGCCATGTTCTAACAGGATCTTCCATGTGCGACCTGTCCGCCCATTCGCCGACCCGCCAGTTTTTTATTTATTTAATTTTTTTTGTCCACTATCTTTTTTTCCCACTAAGTTTTTTTCTCGTCAACAAATGTAAAACTTACAATATAGGAACGTAATATATATTTTTTCTAAAATTTAACAGTGTTTATTCAGAAATGTAATCATAATTTTGCAGAAAATGAATTGAGGATAACATAAAATTAACCGCAAAACTACTATTATATTTTATAATAAATGAATTTAACTTTTTTTTTTCCCTCATTTGTAACAGTTTCTATTCTGAAATGTAACATTTTTTCTTCTGAAATATAATTTTTTTTTCATTCTGCAGTGTAACCATTGGTTTGCACAAAAAAGATTGAGGATAACATAAGATTTACTGCAAAACTAACTATTACATTTTATTATAACAAATGAAATTATGTAATGTAATATAGTAGCTTTGCAATTTTTTATTTTTTTTTTGAAATAGTTTGATTGTTTTTTTAAGAGAAAGTAGCAATTGAAATATTACCGATTATAAACATGGATTCTTACTCTTTTTATTTTAAAGGAAGAAGTATTACTCTATAAAAACTTTTACATTCATTGTTATAACAAATTATACATATATATATAGTCTGTTAAATTTTAATTATTTCTTTTTTTAAATAAAAACTATCAAACTACTTAAATTTTTCTGCAAAAACTAATGTTACATTTTACAATAAAATATTTATTTTTTCATGATTCCATTGTTACATAGTACTCCCTCCGTTTCATGTGAATTGAGACCAAAATTTTTGGAACACAAACCAAGGAAAAGTAAGAGAGAGAAATAGGGGGGGAGGTGTTTGTGAGTGTGAAAAATTAAATAGGAGAGAGAATGAGTGGGAGGAATAATAAGTTGATTGGTGTATGTGAGTGTAAAAGTAAAGTAAGAGAGAGAATGAGTGGTAAAAGTAAAGTAGGAGAGAGAATGAGTGGGATAAATAGTAAAGTTTCTTTGCCATTTTGGGCAGTCTCAATTGATGTGGAACGGACGAAAAAGAAAATAAGTCTCAATTCACATGAAACGGAGGGAGTATATCATAAAAAGTGTAACATTTTAAGCGATGAACAATTCAGTTTTTTGTTTGTTACCATGACCAATCTAGTTTGATTCGTATCGTCGAGACGAACACAAAAGTGTTTTCAGATATTTTTTTTCGACTTCAAAATCTCAAGATATATTATTTTAAAGTTATTGGATGTTTTTTTTTTCTTAAATCCGCCACGTGGCTGATGCTGGCGCACGCGGGTCAAAAGCTGGGCTGGAGAAGCTGGGTGCGGGCGGGCCGACGGATGGGGATCCGTCTCACACGGTGAAACGATCTCACCTCTTAGTTTTTGCCTAATTAACAAATTTATAAACAAATAATGGCTCTTATTAGTTTTTTAATGAAAAAAATGGGCTCTTTTATAAAATTATATATTTTGGGATTTCAATTTTCTTCATAATATAAACGTCTTTCTATACAGATTAAACATTCAAATTCACATAATCATTACAACCTATGCGATTTGTTTGCATCTAATCCATGAGTTTCATAAATAACACGAAAGAATTCCTCACATCAACTTCGATGCAAACAAGATAAACACTTGCTTTAATTTAAATCCCTTCACCCACATTTCTGAAAAGAAAAAAAAAATCAATTAAAATAGTGGTACCACAATTTCCCATATGAGCTATTTTTTAAATTATTTTTCTATAAGAAATAAGAACAAATGAATGACATGTATAGTAAATTTGATGATGATTTGTGCATGGATTGGTCCACTGAAAAAAAAAAAAAACATTTTTTTCTGAATGGCACAGAGGAAGAAGAAGCCTTATAAAAAGGTTGTAGGGTCAATTGGCGTGCCTTCGGTTCTTTCAAATCTTACTCTTCTTCTTCTGTCTCTCTCACCCACAAAGCATGAGATGAGTTGCATTGCATGCCTTTTTATTATGCACTCTATGTATTGCCATTTTCATAGCCCCACAAACTCACTCAATTTCATTATTGCTCCCTTTACTTTTCAAGATCCTACAATTGGTCCCTTCTTGTTCAATTACTACATGCCATCATTGAGTCATTTACCTAAGCACACTCAAATTGCACACATTTAGTCCTCGCTTGGATGTTGTTAACTGTTGGACGTTAAAATATATGGTTATGTAAGTGGAACACTAGAAGGAAAGAAGGTTGCTAATAGTGGCAGTAGAAACCAGGGACGTAGCTAGGATTTGAGTTCAAGGGGGTTAAGATAGTAATTGATGCTAATTCTTTTACCCAGTGGCTTTTCTTATGCTTAACATCGTTGACAACAAGAGATGTTGAAAGATTTGCTATGGTTCTATGGGCTATATGGCATGAGAGGAACAATCGCCTATGGAGACAAAAATCATCACCAGCTTGCCGAGTAATTGAAGTGGGTTTGCAGGTACTCACTGATTGGAAGCTTGCCCGGGACTCTGCTCCAAAAAACAAGACGATAATTGCTGCTACTCCTTCAGGCCAAAACTGTGATCAGTGGCATCCGCCTCATCCACAATGGATCAAGGTAAAGACTGATGCTTCTTTTGATCATGATTTACTTGCTACTGGTTTGGGTATGGTTGCAAGGGATGCAAGTGCCAAGTTTGTGGGCGAATGTACAAAGCAACTCCCTGGGATTTATCCTGTTGCCGAGGGAGAAGTTATGGGAGTTTTGGAGGCTCTTTCATGGGTCAAGAATTCTGGGTGGGACAACGTTGTGATTGAAATGGATAGCGCCGTTGTGTACAACGCTCTTAATAGGGCAGAGGAGGATCTTACAGAATTTGGGTGTTTGATCCGTGCCTGTCGTTACTTGTTGGCCGAGATCCATAATGTTACTTTCTCTCTTGTTAAGCGTAATGCTAATGTGTTAGCAGACTATGTCTCTAGAATTGCGTTTCAGTCAATAAACACTCACATTTTGGATGAGCTTCCGTCTTCTATGGATAGCCATCTCTTATCGTTCTGTCAATGCAAGTAACTTAATCGTTTCTTTCAAAAAAAAATAACTAAAAAGCTTAAATTGTGAAAAGGGAAAATTAATATATGAACATATTGAACAACATATATGGGGAAAAGTTAATTATTTAAGCTTAGACCCAAATTCATGATAAGAGAAACATTTGAGTGTACTAAACAACACAGTTTAGCAAGAAATGAGCAAAACTTATTTTATTAATTTCATCAAATCAAATAAAATTATATTATGATAAAGAACACAGTTACTTTTAAATAAGTGGTTAGTGTGAAACTTCAAATCTTACTACTTCCGTTCCAAAAAGAATGTCCAAAACTTTTTTTAAAAAAAAATTGTAAACTTTTAAATGTTTTCTTGACATTTATTTTGGGACAGAGGTAGTAACTAATTTCATTTTTAACTTTACATTATAACCTTACATTTTAACTGTTCTAAAAAAAATTGATTTAAAACATTCATTCCCATGTTTTGTCAAACTTTAGGGGGCCATTGAGAATTTGACTAAAATTCAGGGGGGTCAAAATGGGACACATTTGTCATTTATTATAAATCAAACGGGTATTAGAAAACTCAGGGGGGGGGGTGTCAATTAACCCCCCTTGCCCCAACATTCCTTCGTCCCTGGTAGAAACAATGGACAGAGGTGGTGTCAATGGGAGCAACACGTCGATGCAACAAAATTCTCGCTTTCACATTATGTGCCACCACAAAAAATAGGTGCTCTCATTTTTTGTGGTGATACCACCACAAAAAATTTGAAGGGGTTTTCTTGTTGGGGAATCGTCGACAGTAAGGAATAGAAGCGCTGTGTTTGATAATGTTAGGTACCTAGATCAATGGTGTGCAATAATTAATACTACCTCCGTCCCAACTCAATGTGCATCTTTACTGTTTGGCACAATATTTAAGGAGAGAGTATTTATATTGAAATAGTAGTGTTAGTTGAATAAATTGTGTGGTGGAAAATGAAGAGAGAGAATGAGTGGGGTAAATAGTAGTGTTAGTTGAATAAATTGTGTGGTGGAAAATGAAGAGAGAGAATGAGTGGGGTTAAATAGTGGGGTTAGTTGAATATAAAAATAATAAAAGACTTTCCTTTTTTGGATTGTGCACATATCAACGACACCCACTTAAAAGGCAAGTGTGCACATTGAGCTGGGACGGAGGTAGTACTACCTATGTCTCTAAATGAGTATCCAAATTTCATTTTAAGAGACATCTGAAAATGTCAACTTTTTATACACTTTGGTGGCAAAGATTCATATATAATCTTGTAATTTCCTTTCCAAACATTTAGTTTTGCACATAAAAAGAGACCGGTGAAAAAAATTTCGAAAAAAAAAACCATTTAGGGACAAAGTTATGCTAGAAAAAGACACTCATTTTGGGATAATTTTTTTTAAAAAATAGACACTCATTTAAGGACAGAGGCACGCAGTAGAACATGAATCAATGGTATATTTTAGAAAAGTACAGGGACCAATGATATAAATTCACAGTTGATAATAAAAGCATTAACAAAATTCACGCTCTCATCATGACATGCACCACTATCACTTCCTCCACCTCCACCACCACCGCGCACATATTATTCTCCACTCTTCACGGGTATACTTGAACCAAAAATATGTAACTCGATTCAACATATTGTTTATTGTAATATTCCTTTATTTGTTATTTATTTGATAATGAATCTTTATACACATTATATCCCGCTCAAAATAAGATTTTGGTAAACTTAACTATACTTTGACAAAGTCTTTTGAAGAAAAATAATAATCTTAACAAAAATTTAATAAATGTTATTGTATCACAATTAATAACACTATCAAAAACGATTTTTAGATTTACATTAGAATAATTATTTTTTAACTTAAATTACTTGGTCAAAATATAAAAAAACTACCAAAATCCTATTTCGAGAGGGACGGAGGGAGTATATGTTTAATTAAAAGAAAGAATTAAGAGTAAATTTAAACATATATTTTAAGACGATATTAATTTTAATTATACTCCCTCCGTCCCGCCCGAAATAGGATTTTGGTAAACTTGACTTTAGTTTGACCACGTCTTTTGAAGAAAATATAATAATCCAAATAAAAATTGAAAAATTGTTATTGTATCACAATTAATAATACTCGCAATAACAATTTTTAAATTTATATTAGGGTAACTATTTCTTATTTAAATTACATGATCAAAATATAAAAAAATATACCAAAATCCTATTTCGGACGGGACATAGGGAGTGTGCATTATTTGCTCTTACTCAGTTTGTTTTAAGGCAGTAAAATTGAAGGGTTGTGAATTAATTTCCGCAATTTATAATAAAAACTTTATTTTCTATAAATGGTAATAATGTTGTAATGATGTATAGACATGAATTAATTTTCTCAAGAAAATATACTTAGCACTATCCAATGATTAAATCTTGAACTGAAAGTATACATTAATTATCACGGATTTCAAATTGTTAATATAAAATCCAAAATTTCTAATTGAGTTGTCAAACACATTTTAAAAGTTTGCTTAACAAACCAATACTAAACCATGAGACAAGAATTGAATGAGTGATATTGGTTCATTAGAATTTACTCCATCCGTTCCACCCGAATTAGGATTTTTGGGTTGGGCACGTGGATTAAGGAAAAAGTGTTAGTGGAGTAGGTGTTGTGAGTATGAAAAGTAAAGTAAGAGAGAGTAAGTAGAGTTGAGAATAATGAGTGGAAAGTTGTTGTGAGTGTAAATGTGGGTCCCATTAAATAAAACATTTCCATCTTTGGGTTGTCCTAATTCGAATGGGACACCCAAAATGGAAACTTGTCCTAATTCGAGTGGGACGGATGGAGTATTTTGTTATTCAAATTTCAAATCATGACTTAGGATTTGAAGTGAACACTTAGGGCTGGATTGGTAGGTATATCAGTAACATTTTGCTTATACCATGTACCAACCAAGTTTAACTTGGTACATAAAATTATGTACCATTACCAACCAACTAAGTCGGTATACCAACTTAGTTGGTACGATTGGTACTCGGTTGGTACGGTTGGTAATAGCCTATACCAAATCTATATATATATATATATTAAAGTTGGCCAAAAGAGCTATGGTATTGACATGTGGACAAACAATGGAGAAAGCTTGCATTTGGAGAAGCCACATCAACAACATACTAATAAATAAGTGACTTTTCATTTTCTTTTCATTAGCTAATACTATTAGCTAATAATAATAGTTACTAAAAAGGGTAACTATAATAGTTAACTATTATAGTAACTATTACTATTATTAGTAATAGTTAACCATTATAGTTAACTATTACTCTTATTAGTAATAGTTACTATTATAGTTAACTATATTAGTTAACTATTACTATTAATAGTATTAGTTAACAATATTAGTTACAATACAAGTTAAATATTACTATTAATAGTATTAGTTAACTATAATAGTTACTATTATAGTTAACTATATTAGTTAAATATTACTACTAATAGTATTAGTTACTACTATATTAGTTAACTATTACTATTAATAGTATTAGTTAACTATAATAGTTACTATATAGCTAATTATTATTATTAATAGTATTATTTAACCATAATAGTTACTTTATTAGTTATTTTTTACTATTAATAGTATTGGTTAACTATAATAGGCTACATACATTAACTATTATTATTATTAGTATTAGTTGATTATAATAGTTATTATATAAGTTAGATTATTAATTTTTAATATTAATTAATCATAATAGTTACTATATCAATTAACTATTACTATTAATAATATTATTTTATTATAATAATTATATTAATAATTATTATTATATAGACTAATCATTGCTATTAATATATACTCCCTCCGTCCCACCTCACTTGAGATTTATTTCTATTTTGGTCCGTCTCACTTCACTTGAGACTTCCCAAAATGGTAATTTTTTATAATTTTATATTCAATCTACCCCACCCACTCATTCTCTCTCTCCACTTTCCACCACACATTTCATTCAACCAACCTACTATTAACCCCACTCATTCTCTGTCTTCATTTTCTACCACACATTTTCCTTATTTTATTTTTTTTCCTTAGTTATTGTGCCCACCTCTTAGGTCTCAAGTGAGGTGGGACGGAGGGAGTATATATTAACTATTACTATCAATGGTATTAATTAATTATAATAGTTATTATAATAATAGTAATCATATAGATTAATTTTTATTATTAATAGTATTAGTTAAAATGATGATTACTATATCAATTAACTATAGTTAAAAGACATAGTATTGGTTTCCGTGCAGAGCACGGGTTACCCGCTAGTGTAGAATGTAATGTAAAACTAAAAAAACAAAAACAATTTGAGAGTAATCTTTTTCAACAGGCAAATTGACATCCGCTTGAGTATTCTTGTACTTGTATTGAGCTGTTACATGTTGTTATGTAAAGGCCACAAAGAAATATTAACCTGCGTACCTTGTTGAGATATGAATCTAGACGTGAAATCCGTCGATGAGACATTATCAGCTGAGAGTGAAAGAAACAAGTACTCCATCCGTCCCAGCACAAGTGACACTTATTTTTTTTTCGGTCTGTCCCACTACAAGTGACACTATCCAAAATGAAAATATTTTAATATATTTATATTCAACCAACCCGACCATTTAAACCCACTCATTCTCTCTCTT
>JAOWBW010001461.1:261163-295443 GCA_026119855.1 Campanula takesimana
TCGACAAAGAAGGGGGAAACGGACCATGGACCCTCGGCAATCACAAAGTCCTCCGCATGATGAGGAATATGAACTACTTTCCTGGTCTAGGACTAGGGAAATACCAACAAGGGAGAATGCAACCCATGGAAGTCCCATTTGTCAAGAACAAGTTCGGATTGGGGTACGACCTTCCGAGGACGACTTGAAATATGAGCAAGCCGTGGAGAATGAAAGGCCTGAGCTCGCAGAGAAGGCCGTTACTACGAGATCCCCAATTTGAGGCCTTATCGCAAGACTTTAATGGCTACTTTGTCAGCCAGGGGGAAGATGTCCCGTACATAATCTTTCCCGAGCCATGGGTTAATAGCAAGGGCATCAGGAAGCCCGGTCTTGAAGTCTTTGCAGACTGTGAAATACAGAAGCGTGAAGAGGAACCAACCCCAATGTCACCTCGAGAATGGTGGGGGAAGAAAGTACCATGGAGTCATAGACAGAGATTACCGTGGGGGAGGAGTTAACTGATCTAGCCTCCATGTTCGAGGAACTTGCCATCATGGATGAGTGCCAAATCAATGCCATCTCCGACGACACCGACACGAGGAGAGAGTCTATCAGCGAGATCAAGCCAAGCTCCGAGCCGATCAGCAACTGGTATTCAACAAGGGACCCGTGGTATCCGAGGATTTCTTGATCGAGAAAATGGGATGCATTCCGCGCAAGGCGACAAAGGAAGACTGTTGACATTCTTTTCGAGTCCGAGAGAGTGTTTCCGATACCCTCACCCAAGAGGATATGGAGGCAATAGCCGAGAGTGTGTTCCCTTTCTTTGTTAATGAAAAATTTGATCTTTCTGAGTACCCCGGGATTGCAAACATCATAAATGATGAATTAACTACTAATGAATTTATGAACTAGTAATAACGATTCAAATAATGATGAAATAGACCACGGAAATGAAACATACTTAAATGAACTTGCTCAACAGGTCCGTAGTCATGGTGAAAATGGTCCAGGGGCTGATGAAGAATTGCATGTTGTTAATCTGGGTACCGATGAGGAGCCGAAAGAAACCAAGATCGGAAACTTCTTCAAGGGGGAAGAGAAAGACATATTGACTACACTGCTCAGAGATTTCGTGGATGTTTTCGCATGGTCATACAAAGACATGCCAGGTTTATATAGAAAGGTCGCCGAGCACAGGATTCCGATCAGAGACGACGCTAAACCAGTCAAGCAGAAACTCAGAAAGATCAAGCCAGAATGGTCTCTACAAGTCAAAGAAGAGATAGAGAAGCTTCTCAGTGTGGGCTTCATCAAAGTCACTGAGTATCCGACTTGGCTCGCAAATGTTATGACAGTAAGAAAGGCTAACAGCAAGGTCCATGTTTGTGTGGATTTCCGGGATTTTGAACAAAAAGCTTCTCCAAAGGATGACTTTCCACTACCCAACATCGACATGCTAGTCGACTTCCACTGTGCCTCCTACGAGGTCCGCTCGTTTGTGGATGGTTTTTTCGGGTATAATCAGATTCTCATGTCCGAAGAGGATCAACACAAACTGCTTTCACAACATCATGGGGCACCTTTTGCTACACAGTCATGCCATTTGGGTTGAGGAACGCTGGGGCTACTTATCAAATGGCTGTGACAGACTTGTTCATGACATGATTCAGAAGGAAATCGAGGTCTATGTGGACGACATGATCATCCATTTAAAGGGGACCGACGGTTAACACTTGATCGACCTCCGCAAGTTCTTCGAAAGGCTTCAACAACACAAGATGAGGCTTAATCCCGCAAAGTGAACTTTCAGGGTTATCCGAGGCAAAGTTCTTGGCTATATGATCACCGAGAGGGAATTGAAGCAGATCCTCGAAAATCAAGGCAATCATTGACATGCCTCCTCTGTAGACACAGAAAGAAATCAAAGGTTTCATGGGCAGACTTCAGTACATCAGTCGATTCGTGCACCAGCTTACTTCCATGTGTGAGCCAATCTTCAAGTTACTCAAGAAGAATGTGGCTCTAGAATGGACCGACGCTTGCCAAGAAGCCTTCAACCAAGTGAAGCATTACTTGACATGCCCGCCGGTTCTGGTTCCACCACACAAAGAAAAGCCTCTCTTTCTCTACCTCACAGTGAATGATGAAGCCCTAGGAGCTATGCTAGCACAAGACCAACGAGACTCCACAAAGGAGAATGCCATTTACTTTTGTCAGTCGCCGATTCCAGGGAGGCGAAAAGAACTACTCCGTCTTGGAGAAGTCATGTGCAGCACTGGTTTGGGTCACTCAAAAGCTCAAACATTACATGGAAGCCTTTCCAATCAAGCTAGTAGCAAAAGTGACCCCCGCTCCGCTACATCTTCGAGAAGCCTTTCATGTCAGCAAGGATAGCCAAGTGGTACTTCATGCTCGCCGACTATGATATCACTTACGTCACACTCAAATCCATCAGGGGGAAAGTGTTCAGTGATCAGCTTGCTGAATTTCCGTGTGACGAAGTGATGGGGGAAGACTTACAATTTCCCGATGAGGACTTGATTTGCACTACAACCGAGGAAATAAGTGGCAACTTTTTTTCGATAGCGCAGCCAATAAGCACGGTTATGGGATATGAATGTTGCTTGTCGATCCAAATGACATATACACTCCAATTGCAATCCATCTTGAATTCGAAGCTACCAACAACATTGCTGAATATGAGGCATGTATAGCGGGGCTAGAAGCAGCCCTAGAAAGAAATGTCACAGATCTAGAAGTATTCGGTGATTCTCACTCCTCATCAATCAGACATCAGGAAAATGGAGAAACCAAGACCCGACACTCCAACAGTATGGTCAACACCTCGAGGAGTTAGCTGAATAGTTTCAAGATATCACGTTCAATTATCTGCCAAGGGACAAGAACCGTTTCGCCGATGCACTGGCTACCGTAGCCTCACTGGTTGAGATGCCCGAAGGAAAAATAGTGAAACCCTTCAAAATTTCAAGAAGGACTAGTCTGGCACATTGCATGAATATCGAGATCAATGAAGTCCAAGATAACCCCCCGTGGTACACAGACATCATGAACTTCCTCGACAACGGCACTTTCCCTGAGAACAACAATGGGAAGTCTCGAGTGGCATTACAAAAGCTAGCTGTGAGATATGTGTTGATTGGAAACCGAGTCTACAAGAGACATCACGAAGGGATCAATCTTTTGTGTGCAAATGAGACCGAAGCTCAAGAAATAATGCATAAAGTCCACGAAGGCGAGTGTGGACCCTATATGAATGGGATCATGTTAGCCAAGAAGATACTTCGTATTGGCTACTATTGGACCACTATGGAAAGAGACTGCATTGGAAAAGTCAAGAAGTGCGCCAAGTGCCAATTCCATGCCAATTTGCAACATGCTTCACCTTCACAACTGTACAACATGACCACATGACCGTGGACTTTTTCTTGTTGTGGCATAGATATCATCGGCAAAGTCCATCCTACGGGAAGCAACGGACAGTCATTCATTCTAGTGGCCGTAGATTATTTCACAAAGTGGGTCGAAGCACAAGCTTACCGAGTTCTCAACGCCAAGAAAGTGGTCGAATTCGTGAAGAACAACATCATGTGCCGATATGGTATTCCTCATGAGATCATCTCTGATAATGTTTCACACTTTGAGAAGGAAATGGATGCACTTTTGGTTGACTACAAAATTACCAACACAAGTCATCCCCGTACCGCCCCCAAGCCAATGGAGCGGTCGAAGCAGCAAACAAGACAATTGAGGTCATCATACGGAAAATGGCCTCAACGGGAAGGGATTGGCCCGAAAAGTTACCACTAGCTTTGTGGGGCTACCGCACATCAATCCGGTCAGCAACGGGAGAGACCCCGTACACATTGGTTTATGGTTCTGAAGCCCGTACTTCCAGTCGAACTTGAAGTTCCCTCTTTACGGGTCTTGCTCGAAAATCAAGTCAACGAGGTTGATTGGATGCAAAGTCGGTATGAAAAACTAGCCTTACTCGACGAAAAGAGGTTAAGAGCATTTGAGCGCACAAGAGCTTATCAACAGAGAATAGCAAGGGCTTTCAACAAAAAGGTGAAGCCCCGAAACATCAAGGTGTGAGATTGGTCCTAAGACAGCATCCTCCCAATGCCATGAACCCCCTTGGGAAGTGGGGACCCCGGTGGATCGGTCTTTATGTGGTCAAGAAGATACTAAGCGGCGGTGCAGTCCGACTCGTAGACTTGGATGGTGATCAATTGCCAAAGGAGGTCAACCTCGACAAGCTCAAGAAGTTCTACGCTTAACAAATGAAGACCATAATAAATAAAAAAAAAAAAAACGCTCGCTAGGTTGAAACCCGCAAGGGCAGCCTAGGCAAAAATTAGAGCAAGTGCAAAAAAAAGAAGCCCGCTAGATTGAAAACCCGAAAGGGCGGTCTAGGCAAAACAAGGTGCAAAAAAAAATGGTTTCATTTGTTTGAACTACGGAGACCTGAGCTTCCATACTGGAAGAACGTAGGTAACCTTCGGGTGCGGTCTAAAACAATCATTTTTACCCAAGTCATTCATAAACAAGATGCAATTTTATTCAATTCTTAAATCATTCTTGCCATTACAACGGATAATGTTGAGCATAAAAGACAATAAAACATTAAAATCCTAAGCAAGTGTCTATTTAATTGCAATCTTGGGGTACTAGGAAAAATCTAATTTCTTCTTAGCTTTCGGAGAGCCACCCGAACGGCTCTAAATCCTACTCTTCTTGGGAAGCCTAGGAAGACTGAGATGAACCACGGCCTTCTGTGCAGCAAGACGCCTCCGAGCATAAAAGTCATCTAAAGGAGTACCAAAAGGGTCAGTCGGGATATTGTTTGAATCAGTAGCAGCCTCCTTGTACCTCAAAGCACTGCTAGACTCAAAATCCTTTCCTAGCAGCTCAACCCGAAGAGTGTCTACCCAAGTGATGCCGCGGTAAAGGGTACCAAACAGATAATCCAAGTAACTCTTGGGAAGGAAAATACTACCCCGATAAGTGGGGACGGAAGCCCACCGATGACGGTCACCTCCCCAAGCCGACTGGAGCTCTCTTGAAAGTCCAGACCCATGTATGAGACTGGACGAAGTATCCCGCTCCTCGGGAAAGGAACTATCTACTGATGACCGAACTGCCTTAGAACTCGCTCAGGCTGATAAAATGAGAAATCTCTGAGACCGGGGAGGACCATATGCCCGAAACCCAAAGTCCATTCCACGAAAAGACGAAGCCCCCAAGAGGGAGGACACCACTCAATGTCAGCTGATGCTCGAGATGCAAAGAATTTCTTCCAACCATCCTCAGATAAATCTCGAATCAGCAGCTTTCTCCTATGAATAGAAAAAGGGGAAAGATCACCATCCGGAGAATAAATTCTGAAATGCTCTCGAAGCCATACAGTCAAGAGCAAGGGGATTCCCCGTCTCATCTCACCCGTTCGATGCAACTCATCCAGACCATACAAGGTCTCCTCCACTATGAGAGGGATTATGCTGAACTGTTGCTCCTTTGCCTGCAAGGTAATCTCAGCCAACTGCGCATCCGCAGTCCCGAGGGGTGTAACGAACAGAACCTCGCTGAAAAGGCAAACTGCCATGTCATTCCTCTTAAAGGACTGAACTGCCATGTCCTCCGAATGCAAACTGAAGCACATCGGCAACTCAGTTATGTCAACCACGGTGCCGTGCAGCATCTTCCTCACATCTCCGACAGGGAGGTTCAACAAATCGGACCAAGAATCAATGACGCCACGATGGTATTTGGGGACGGCAATCTGACCCGTCAATGGCACGCCAAGAATGGCACCAAAGTCATCAACATCGGTACCATTTCATTCGCCGAAAAGTTAAAAGTGTGATTGTCACAATCCCAAAAGGCTGCAACAGCCTTCAACAAATCTCAATCCGGCTTCAAGGTCCGTAGCGTGAAGAGAATTCGGAATCCGAAGTCTTTGACAAAAGCCTTCTTAGGATGAGTCTTGAAAGAATACACGAAGGTCGACAAGTCCTTCTCGTAGTCACACACAACCTTGGCATCAAGAATGAAAGAATTGGAAGCCATGGAAAATGTGGATTACAAGCAAAATCAAGCAAGGAAAAGATGTTCAAGAATGGCATGAAAGAGCTGTTTGAAGATTGGTCTCGAACAGAGGCTGATATTATAGCTGTTGGGAATCTTTTGGCCAGCAAATGTCAAGCCCTGGAATTCGCTCCCCAGAAGCTCGCGCCTCCCACACCCATATGAGAAGCGCGCGCGTCCCGCCGTCACAAGCAAGGGTGCCCGCGTGCCATTTCAGAAATGCCTCAACCGGCGCTTGTCAAAAGAAGAAATCACAAAGGAACAAAGTCCAAACATTCCTAGAGTCAACTGGACCAAGACAAAAGCTCCGCTCTTGAATACACAGTTGGGCATACATTAATTTGGTCCACCCCTAAGGCATGTCTAAATTAAAATAAGATAGAAACTCCCACTAAACCTAGAGTAGGGTGTGTCTCTCTTTTCCAATCAAGGTCAATCTTGACATTTCCTCTCTAAAGGGAAAACATTATTTTTCGGTCCGCAGTCAACTGTGCCCGCACCCCACAAAGTCACGAAGTCAACAGCAATTGCGGCTCTGAATAGCATACAGCTCCAAGAAGTAATTTGGTCCATGGTGAACCGTTGAAATCACCACCTCTTTATCAACAAAGTCTACTCAACAAACTCACATTCATTTCCAGTCCTCTATACGGACTTTAAAGCGGCAGACGGGTTCTCGAATCCAGCCAGTCCTCTATACGGACTTTAAAATCCAGCAATGGGATCTCGAATCCACCAGCCAGTCCCCTATACGGACTTTAAATCAGCAGACGGGTTCTCGAATCCAGCCAGTCCCCTATACGGACTTTAAATCAGCAGACGGGTTCTCGAATCCAGCCAGTCCTCTATACGGACTTTAAATCGGCAGACGGGTTCTCGGATCCAGCCAGTCCTCTATACGAACTTTAAATCAGCAGACGGGTTCTCGGATCCAGCCAGTCCTCTATACGGACTATAAACCTTGGCCACGGTGGGCCGTTTTTATACTACCGTGCCCCTCTATCAGCAAAAGTCGCTCACACAGGAAGCGCATCTCTATCCCTCGTAATTTCAAAATTCTTGTTTTTATCGAGTCTTTGCTTTTTCTTGGTGATGTCCTCGGCGGATGTTCTTTCTTTTGTTGACGCGTTTTGCTTTGCAATCCACGTCGCCAAGGGGCTCTGTAGACACCCCGCCTTGGACCTCTCACCCCGATTGCACATTTGATCTTGTTTTTCTCCCTATTTTAAGTGTTTCTCGTTAGTTTCTGTTACTTCCGTTAAGTTCCTGGCTGACTCTGTTAAGTTCAGGGACTAAACTGAATAACAGTGCTGACTTTCAAGTCCATTTTGTCAAAAACGGCAATTTCAAAGTCGCGCGCCTCCGCCCTTAGGGGTCAGAAGCGCGCGCATCCCGCCACCAAGGCAGGAAGCGCGCGCATCTGCGCGTCAGTTACAAATTTTCTCCAAGAATCCCTCCCTTGCTCATTTTACATGATTTTGCCAGGGAAACTGATCTTTGTGACTTCGTTTTGGCACCAAAAACATCTCTTTCACAACTATAAAAGCCCCCTCTTCTCCAACCTTTCAATGGACTTTCTTTTCAACATAAGAAAACTCTACAAAAAACAAGAGAACTTTTACTTTAAGGCATTTTAGAGTATTTTCCCCAAAAGAAAAACTTGAAGCTCCTTGAAGACTATGTAATACTACTCTTTTCTCCCCTCTCTCTACTTCATCTCATTTCTCCTTCTTTTGGTTTATCAAACGTGCATTTACCAAAACCATTTTGGGACATGACACCAAAGATCACTTCATTCCATTGAAGTTGGTCAAGGAGTTATCTCCCCACATTCAAAACACCCATTTTTAACCCCTTTTATCATTATCAAAGAATAGGAAGAACATTTTATTTATGTAGACTACGAACAAGCAAGACCAACATTAGTTGGGCGAGATGGGTGTTTAATTACTTCTCATCTCGTAACCTAACCCCCGAACCTCATAACAAGAATCTCTGTTTTTCGTTCCAAAACATAGGCTACATATTAGGTTTTTCTTATGTTCCTCTAAAACATAGGTGGCGACTCTAACAACTAAAACACAAATAGACATCCTAGGATAATCCACCGCTCTAGCCAAGCGAGTGGGATCCTCCCGGGGTATCTACACTTAGCAACAATGATATGTTTTTGTATTTTTGCATTATAATGGTTATATTTAGTTTTTTGCTATGTAGAACAAACCAACAGCGACATGGTTCAAAAACAAAATTGGAGGAAGGGTAAAATTATTTTCACTAATTAAAATACTAAAATCAATTTATTGTTTTTAACACAAAAATGGGGCAAAAATTAATTCATTGCACTGAGATTCACGATATTTAAGGTTTTTTTTTTTTTTTTTTTTTTTGAGGTTTTGACCAATAAGTCCCTCAGCAGAATAAAAATAACCAATAAGGACTGACATTTTAAAACCTCACCAAAAAATCCTGAAATTTTTGCATGACCAGATTGCCCCTCCTCCCTACGCGCGTATTCTTCCAGCGTATGCAATTGACGTTTTCTCTCTCTTTTTCTCCTACTATTCCTCTCTCTTCCTCCTACTTTTTCTCTCTCTTCTTTTTTTCTTTCCTTAAAATTTTAAAATGTAATATCTCAAAATCTAGAAATTAAAAAAAATAATCCGAGACCACCGTTTTAATCGTGCGTCAAAACGAATCAAACCAGTACACTCAACACATAATTCAAATTTTAAAAATAAAAATCTCATTTTCACTAGTAAAAATTTGAGAAAATAATTTTTCATTTCTCAATTAATTTCACTATTTTAGAAAATAAAAATTCATTTTTCACTTATAAAATTTGAGAATATTTTTTATTTCTCAATCGATTTCTCAGTTGTGTCATTTTTTTTTTTTTTTCACTTGTAAAAACAGATAAATTCATATCTCAATTTTTCATAATTATTAGAATAACTGAGACATGTATTTCACATTTGTTCACACATAAATTTGAATATAACAACTGGGGTATTCATTTCATAGTTGTTCACACATGAATTTGAGTTTAATAACTGAGACATTCATTTCACCATTTTTTACACATGAGTTTGAGTTTAATAACGGAGACATTCATTTCACAGTTTGTTCACACATGAGTTTGAGTTTAATAACTGAGACATTCATTTCACAGTTGTTCACACATGAGTTTGAGTTTAATAACTGAGATATTCTTTTCACAGTTGTTCAAACATGAATTTAAATATAATAACTAGGATTTTCGTTTCTCAATTGTACATGAGTTTGAGTTTAATAACTAAGACATTCATTTCACATTTGTTCACATATGAATTTGAGTTTAATAAATGATACATTCTTTTCACAGTTGTTCAAACATGAATTTAAATATAATAACTAGGTATTTTGTTTCTCAATTGTTCACAACTAACACTCATTTCTACAGTTTTGTATTGTCAAATGATTTTTAAACAATTATCAAATAAATTTATTCTGTTGTTTTAAGCTAAATATTTAATTAATAAATGTAAAGTGACATCACGTGCGAAACAATTGATAACTCAATCTCGTGGTTGTTTAAAGTTAAAAAAAATGTACTCTCATATGTACTATAGACAATGATAAATTAATTGTTTTTATTATTATAAAAAATTGAGTAAATGTTCATTTATGAAGAATGCTCAAAAAAAAAAAAAACACCTTGAGAAATGTAGTTTTATTGTATTAAATTAAAAAAATTCATTAATGTCACAAGGATGTGGTTGGCATAGTGGTAGAGTTTCGCATTCAATACCAAGAGGTCTTGGGTTCAAACCTTGGTGGAGGCAAATTTATTTTAATTACTTATAGTTGTCAAGTAGAGGTCGGGAAGGGTGGTTGGAGGTCCGGCGGGCGGTGGGCAGCAACCGGATGCCGGTGGTGGCGGCTATGGTCAGTGGCGGATGGTGGTGGCTGGCCGGTGGTGGCGGCGGCGGCTTTGGTTGGTTGTGGATGGTGTGGTGGCTTTGGTCGGTGGCGGATGGTGGTGGTGGCCAGCCGTGGGTGGCGGTGGCGGGCGGTGGTGGTCAAATGTAAATGTGGCAGTCAAAATGGTCAAAAGGTTAGAGGTGTGGGAGGATTTTATTTGTGCTGGAGGTATTTTTGCCATTTAAAAGGTGCGTGGTTGAAACGGTTATACATGTTATCACATACTGCAAAAGACATGAGATGGCACAAAGAAGAAAGGGTGGATGACGATGTTTTAAGGCATCCTACGGATGGAGACGCATGTAATTCATTTGATATTGACTATCATGGTTTTGCATCAGACCCTTGAAACATCAGGCTGGGACTTGCTACCGACGGATTCAATCCATTTGGAGATATGAATGCAAATCATAGCACCTGGCCCATTGTTGTGGTTCCTTACAATTTACCGCCTTGGAAGTCTATGCGAAAAGAGTTTACAATGTTAACTATGCTTATTCCAGGGTATCCAGGAAAGGAGATAGATGTTTATTTGCGACCATTGATTGATGAGCTCAAAGAGTTGTGGGTCAATGGTGTACAAACCTTTGATAAGTACTCCGACACACAATTTACATTACGGGCCATGCTAATGTGGACAATACATGATTTCCCTGCTTATGGTATCACTTCAGGTTGGAGCACAGCTAGTTATAATGCATGTCCGATCTGCAAGGATGAGATAACCTCTAGATAATTACTTTTTTCCCTTACCTTTTTCTATTGACAATTCCATGTGATTACTGCAAGGAGACGAAGTCTTTATTGTGTGTTGAAGTTATTTTTATTATTATTTATTTTTGTAGGTAACTTCTAGTTGGGGCGCTGGAAAGGTTTGTTTCACGGGACATCGTAGATGGTTGCCTTCAGATCATCAATTGCGGTATAACACCTCTAAGGACGATTTTGATAGCACCAGAGAGTTCCGTGCACCTCATTATGAATTGGATGGAGAAGAAATTCTAGAGAAACTAAATGAGTTAGTGTTTCCTCCATTTGGAAAAATCATTGTCCTAATATTCAAAGGCCACAGGAAATAGTAATTGGACAAAAAAGAGTATATTTTTTGATCTTCCGTATTGGTCAAAGTTAAAGCTCAGACATAATCTCGATGTCATGCATATTGAGAAGAACGTATGTGACACTCTTGTTAACACCATTTTTGGCATAGAAGGAAGGTCAAAAGACACAACCAATGCGAGGAAGGATTGCATGGAGAAGGGCATAAATAAACGCCTGTGGTTGAAACAAAAACGCCTTAAGTGGTATAAGCCGCATCCTATTTTTACAATTAAACATGAAGATAAGAAAAAAAATTCTTATTTTTTTTCTTCTGTTAATTTCCAGACGGATACGTTTCAAATATATCATGATGCGTAATGAGAAATGATGGAAAATTATTAGGGCTAAAGAGCCATGATTGTCATGTTCAATTGCAACGTTTGGTCCCGGTTGGGGATTCCTACCTCATCTCGTGGTGGAACCAATTACAGAGTTATCGCGATTCTTCCAACAATTATGTGCTAAAACACTTCGTAAGTCAGACGTGGAGAAGTTACAACATGAGAGATTGTACTAATATTGTGCAAGTTTGAGCAGATTCCCCCCCCCCCCCCCTCAACTTTTTTCACAATCATGATCCACCTCACGATTCAATTGGCATCAAAAGCTTTACTTGGTGGGCCAGTCCATTACCTTGGATGTATCATTTTGAGAGGTAAAAGATTTGTTAATTGAATATTTTTAACTTTTTAATATGTACTTGTTTTCTAACTCTTCCTCGTTAAATTTGTAGATTAATGGGAACATATAAAGGATATGTTAAAAATAGATTCCGACCAGAAGCATCCATAGCCCAAGCATACATTGCAGTTGAATCACTTACCTTTTGTTCCATGTACCTCCGTAATGTTACAACGACCTTTAATCGATCTCCAAGGTATGACGATGGTGGTACACGAACAACGTGTATATCTGTCTTCTCACAAATAGCAAGACCATTTGGTAAAGCAAGAAAATCTACAACTTTTACCTCGGACATGCAGGTTGCACATTGGTATTGTCTGAACAATTGTGCAGAGGTTGCCCCATTTATGACCGAGCATATAGATATAATGAAGAGCATGTATGGTGAGTTGTATGATGATCATCACAGTCAACAATTTACCAAATGGTTAGCCAAAGGATTACGACTGCCAGTGGGCATCGAATCAAAGTAGTCTATGATGAGAGTTTTTGTGGACCTGAAAAGTGTGATGTTCATAGCTTACTTGCCCATGATATTGGTGCCATTGTTAAGGCACATTGTCCAATGAAGGTGCCATCTTTCCAAAAACTTGATGATGACGAGAAGAGGCTGCTTCGTGATGTCCTCACTGTTAGTATTTGAACTATGCATAATTTTAGGTACAGTTTCACATTCTTAATTTATTACTCCTTGTGATTAACTAGTTATTTTATGTCTTGATTTTTTTATAGGTCAGCTATGACATTACTTTTGATAAGCCAATGACTCAATATATTGATGAGATTTTTGCAACTGCATTTAAAAATTGGAAATATCAGTGTCACAAGTATTTTCAAGAGTTTTCTTCTCCCGAGCTAGCTAGAGCTTCCCCTCCTCTTGAGTTCAATAATTCAGATCAATTGGTTCATTGGGAAAAGTTGTGTGATCAGTTTATGGTCCCTAAATTCAAAGTAAGTCAATCTGTTTGTTTGTTGGATGATCATAATTAGTGGAATGTGTATACTCCCTTTGTTTAGGTAAAAGTTTCATTTTAGACTTTTACTAGGACGGAGGGAGTCTATACTATCAAATTATATAACATTGTATTTTCCTTTTTTTGTTATTCTTATAGGCACAATCAGCTGCAACAAGAAGAATCGGCTATGTAAGAAACTAAATCATCATGGTGGATCTCAACCGTGGGCATACAGGATTGATAAGCTTCGAAAGGTAGATAATAATTTTCTTTATAGTATTTGTTTAGCGCTTGTTTGATAACTGTTTTGTTTCGAAAAAGATATTTCTATTTCTAATTTTCAATCAAAGAAGGAAATGAAACGTGTTTGATAAGATCTGATTTTAAGTGCACTGCCAACATAATTTTGTTGCTGGAGACGGAGATGAAAAAGGCTGTGTTGGAACATTTAATGGATCATGGTGCTGTGTGTTTTTAACTGCCAAAGCCCTCTCTTTTTTTGTTCTTCTTTTCACTTGTAAATCTAATCCTTGCTATTGTTCTTGAGCTGCAAATTGCACCCCATTCAACCGCTGGTTTCTTGAGACGGAGGGAGTACAAGTTTTATTTTCATGCTTTGTCTCATGAGGTAGTTCTTGAAAATGTTACAATTTGCTTATTCTTAATTTATAGGAAAAAGACTCGAAATTTCCAGCGGTTGATAACTTCAAGGAAGTTTATGTCACTCCAGATAATCCAGAAGCAACACCTTTATATGTTAGTCTCTGCTCACTTATACTTAAATATTTTTTTAATTTTTATTTGTAAATGTATAGTTTGATATCTGTAATTAATTTTATTTCTTTTAATTTAGGAGAAGATGCAAGAACGAGTCAGTGGTTTATTCAAGACATTGAATTTCTGTATCCCGACACTCCAGTGGAAGATATCCCACTTCCTGATCCGATTATTGAGGTGAATATTTTGACTGAGACTCTTCAAGAACTTGGACCAAGTGTTGGGAAATACATAAGGGGAATGGGGCGAGGGACAGTACGTGATGTTGGAAACCGATCGTCGTTTTCAACATCTCAATCGTCAATTCGTTCACGTGAAGAAGTTAAAGAGCTAAAAAATGAATTGGGACATTCACGTGAAGAAATGAAAGACCTAAAAGGTATGGTGGCATCTCAAGCAACCATGATTAAATCCTTGTTGCAAAGTTGAATGCCAAGGGCATAACTTCAGAAGATGATTTCATAGATTCTCCAAACTCTCCTTCTGATTCTACTCAAAACATGGCTTAGTTATATGTAATATCATTCTAAGTATTTTTCTTTTGAAGGTTAACTTATGCTACTTTGATTCTACTCCAAACTTTACTTAGTTATATGTAATATTATTCTACTGTTTTGGTTTTGAAATTTATGCTAGTTTTGTTTATTTTAACAAGTGATGTAATATATGTTATTTAATGATTTTTGAGCCATTAAAAAAATTGTAAATGCATTTAAAATAAATATATATTTAATTTTATTTAAAAAACTGAATTGTAAATAATAAAATTAATAAAACATCAAGTTTTGTTTAAGTGACCAAGTCATGTATGGTCACCTTTAGTAGGTGACCAACCAAAGTATGGTCAACAACGTAATGGTTAGGTGACCAATGGAATGGACATATAAATCTTGTTTAAGGTGACCAACCTAGATAAAGTCACCTAAGGTATTGTTTAGGTGACCAACAACTGGTCAACAAAGAAATTCTTAGGTTACTAAATTTTTGGAAGCCTTAAGTTTGTCACATAATAGTTGAGGTGACTAAGTTCCATTTGTCACCTAAGAGAAACAATGGTGATCAATTCATTGTCACTATAGTTTTGTCACCTTGGAGGTTTTAGGTGACCGATACAAAATATTTGTCACTTTAAAGTTGAGGATACGAGGTTTGGGTGACAAATCTCTTGTGACAAAGTGTTGTCCCCTTAGATTTAAGCTGACAAAAAGACACTTAGGTGACCTTTTTTTTTGGTCACCTAAAGAGTGATTTCTAGTGGTGTGCAAGCTGTGATTTTTTTTTTTGCTGGTTTTGTCTAAATGTTCGAGGCACACAATTGTTTGAATCTATAGCTCACGTAATTTACTCATTTCTTCTTAAATTAAATGTCTAAATTTTGAGAGGAAATTTTCTGTAGCACTTTTGTGTAATACATTGTTTAACACTATTAATTCAACGATTGCGAATTGTTATGGCTAACATCATCATGGTATCATCAATGATGTGTACCAGTAGATTTCTAGTGGTACACCATGTACAAAAGTGGTATTAAAAATTTATCTCCTAAATTTTATTTAAATTTTGACAACGTTAAACATTTATTTTGAAACAGATGGAGTAAAATTTAAAATCGAAGAAAAACGGGAGTATATTCCATATATCCTGTTAGTGTAAACAAAGGTGTTACCTCAGATGTTATCGCTAGCAGTCATGTGCTATCGGGCGAAAAATGTGTTATAGTTTTACATTTCTTTCCATAATTATTTTTATACTAATATCCTAATATTATTGTTTAGATGGCTATATTTTTTGTCCATATTTCAGGTTATATTATAGTGGAAATTAAAGCTAAATATATGGAGAATTGTTTAAAGAAGAGTTATTCATAAATGGTGATTTATGAATAACTTTCAACATATTTAACATGTGGGAAAATAAGAAAAACGTGAGAAGACTTATTCCAATGATTTGTTGCTGATCAAAGTGAAGAGTACAAGGCGTTGTAAGCTTGGAGTACAACAAGGTGATGCATTGACTTGGGCATGAAGTTTTCGGTTGAGAAAATCAAGGAGTGAAGACCAAGTCTTGCACAAATTGTGGAGAGCATGCTCACACACTCTCCCCACTCTCCCACTCGTCCATAACAGCCCCATGGCTGATTATTTGTGTAGCCTTCAAGCAATTGAAGATTATAAATAGGCTAAGGTGTGGACATTGAAGATAAGCCAAATATTACACACACCCTTAGCACAAGAACAAAGTACTTCTTGGCTCCTTTGTATCCTCCCTCCCATACACTCTTCTTCACACTCAAATACTTCGGGTTTCAGTGTGTTTTGGCTAGGATAAGATTTCTTACTTTGTTTTTATTTAGATTCATAGCTCATACATTGTAATAGCAATAGGGAACTTTTTTGGCTTTGTATTTGGTACTCACATTGAATATAAAGTCTTCGCCTTTGTGGCTCTCTCAAGTTATAATTATATAACTTGAGAAAAAATAATTCTTATGATATTTATTCCGCTGCAAAACTCTTTTACAAACTGTTTTTATTCTCGGGTGTGTGTTGTCCGTCACTGTGTGTTATCTGAGGTGTTACCTAACACTTGAGGTAACACTTGTTCTCAGAAAGTCACTGACTAACAATTTCAATTGGTACCAGAGCTGGTCACTTGACGATACTAAGTGGTTCGGTCCTTTGTCATGGCTTTCGATCCTGCTAATCCCAATTAGAAATGACTTCCTGTTTTAGATGGCTCGAATTATGCTTATTGGAAGATCCGCCTACGCTCGCATATCAAATCAATTGATCTTCGAGCATGGCGATCTGTAACAAATGGTTACTCTCTTCCTATGTTACCCCCAATTGAAGATGGTGATGTTCAAGTCAAACCTGAATCTGAGTGGACTAATTAAGAGATTAATCAAGCTAATTTCAATGAAAAAACACTTAATGCTATTTTTGAGTGGGTTGATATGCATATTTTCAAACATGTTCAAAATAGTTCCACTACAAAGGAGGCATGGGACAATTTACAAAGATTTTGTGAAGGTGATAGTAGTGTGCGTGATAATAAGCTTAGAGCTCTCACTAGCAAATTTGAAAGATTGAGAATGAGTGAAAATGAAACTATTTCATCTTATTTTGAAAAATTGTTTGATATTGCAAATGAGTGCAACTTTTGGGTGAACCTTTTACTAACAAACAACTTGTTTCAAAAGCTATTAGAACTCTTCCGGAAAGGTTCAATATGAAAGTTTCATCAGTTGAAGAAGCTCACAATCTCTCTACTATGGACATAAATTCTTTAATGAGTATTTTGAAAAATTTTGAGTTAAATCTCCTTGAACAAAGTGAAGCTTCTAAGGGGAAAAAATATTGCTTTGAAAGTGCAATCCTCAGATTATTCAAAAGATGATGAAGAGATTTTTGAATAATTGGATGAAAATGCTAGTGTTGCTTTACTTGCTAGGAAATATAATGCTATGGTTAAAAAGTTTAACAATGAAAAGATGCAGGTAAAAGCAATGGAGAAACAAACCAAGGTATACGATTCGATGCAAAAGAGGTCTCTCCCATCTTACCAGAAGTCAAATCCAATGCATAGGACATCCTCAGATCAATCGTGATCTGATCCCAAATACATTGATTCAATTCAATGTCATGCTTGTTCGGGATGGGATCACTATGCAAACGAGTGTTCTAACACTCTACGGAAAAAGGGAAAGAACTTATGGGTTTCCCTAAGTGACAATGAAGATGAAGGAACAGTCCAGGAGGAAGAACCAGATCAAACAACCATGTTTGCCACACTAAGTGACACGGATACTGAACATGTTACCGTATATGTTTTCCAGTCGGAGATAGCACCTAAGACCACACCTGCCAGGTATAACAATTTCAGTTCATATAATGATGTTTGTTTCATGGTTTCCACTAACCTTGATACACGAAGTTCACAAGAGGATGAGCTGAGCAAAGATGAACTCATTGCTGGGTTAAAGAACTTTTATGAGGAGTTGCTCAAGGAATGGAAGAAAGAGAACAAAATGGTTAAATCATTAACCAAGATGAATGATGGACTCAAGGCCTACTTGACTCGCTTGGAAGTTCAAGTATCCAAGAAGGATGCCGAGCTAGAGAAAGTCAACGCCAAATTGACTTTAGCCGAAACCACCTTGAAGAAACTCAACACCGGATCATCCAAACTGGATGAGATTCTTAATTTGAGTAAGCCTCTCAAAGCAGGTATTGGTTTCTGAGAATCATTAGATAAAATTATTTCTTCTTTGAGTTGTGATGAACATGAAATATGTTTTGTGAAAGAACGTGCTTTTGATCAAAATTCTTTCTCTAATGACTCTTCTAACAAAAGAAAAGTGTGTCAATACTGTCACACCTCTGGACATTTTAAAAATAAGTGTAATATTCTTTCAAAAAAAAAGTCCAGTTATTCTGTGTTACTTGAAGTGTTACCCAGCACTCCAAATCACACATTCTGTCAGAAGGTCAAAAACACAAAAAAGAAGTCATGGAAACCTAAATCGAAATTGAGTTGTGATGTTGTTTACACTGCCTTAAAAACAAATGTTTAAGGTTCATGGTACTTTGATAGTGGGTGTTCACGCTATATGATGGGGAAAAAAATGGTTTTAAAAGACTATGAATCTATTCAAGGTGGAAGTGTAACTTATGTTGGTGGAAGTAAAAGCAATATAATAGAAAAATAGACACTAAATGTGACTAACATGTGGATGGGCTTGTAGCTAATTTAATTAGTATTAGCCACCTTTGTGATGACAACTTAGAGGTGAAATTCAACAAAAATACTTGTGAAGTCTTTGATTGTACTAACAATTGTGTGATGACAAGAATTAGATCAAGTGACAATTGTTATCTTTTTGAAGACAAACAGGTGTGCCATTTGGCAAAAATAGATGTTACTACATTGTGGCATCAAAAGTTTGGACATGCCCATTATCGAAACTTGAAGAACATTGTCAAGTTTGAGGCTGTCAAATGAGTCCCTAAACTGAATCTTAAGAACAAAATAGTTTGTGGAGACTGCCTTAAAAATGAGGAGACTCGTGTTACCCAGTGTGCTGCCCAACACCAAGAGAAATACTTCGGGACAACACATTGTTTTCAGCTTTTGCACATGGATTTGATGGGTCCAATCGAGGTAGAAAGCCTGGGAGGTAAGAGGTATATTTTTGTTATAGTTGATGATTTCTCTAGGTTTTCATGGGTATATTTCCTAAGAGAAAAATCTTAAACTTTAGATAAATTTAAACTCTTGCACTCCAAAATCAAAAACATGTTTTGCTCACCTATTTTTCATATAAGATCTAATCATTGAAAAGAATTTGCAAATGTTTCCTTTTATACTTTTTGTAAGAAAAAAGGGATAAACCATGATTTTTTGGTATCAAAATCACATCAACAGAATGGGGTGGCCGAAAAGAAAAATAGGACATTGCTTGATATGGCCAGTGTCATGTTATTCTTAAAACGGATTTCAAAAAGATTTTGGGCTGAAGCTTTGAGCACGGATTGTCACATTTCAAATAGAGTCTTTCTAAGACCTGGTTTAACAATGACACCCTATGAGATTTTGAAGGGGAAGAAACCACATGTACATTACTTCGATGTGTTTAGGTGTGTATGTTTCATATTAAAAGACTGTGATTACTTAGCTAAGCTTTACTCTAAGAGTGATAAAGGTATTTTTCTTGGATATTCTCAAGACAATCATGCATATTGAGTGTATAATTTAAGATTGGAAACTATTCAAGAATCTGTAGATATTGTTTTTGATGATCTGTCAAGTATTGCAGATGAACCAGGTGATTATCCTCCTTTGGTACTGTTGAAACAACCTCAAAGTGAATTTGACATTTATGTTGGACCAAGTGTCGAAATAAGTGTTGGACCAGATGTCAGCACCAGTGTTACCACACTTGATGCAA
Organism: Campanula takesimana; assembly: GCA_026119855.1. Classification (NCBI taxonomy): domain Eukaryota; kingdom Viridiplantae; phylum Streptophyta; class Magnoliopsida; order Asterales; family Campanulaceae; genus Campanula; species Campanula takesimana. Next base: position 280,685 of record JAOWBW010001461.1, read on the forward strand.
CACCAGAGATAACACTAGAAGTCAGTCCAGTTGCAGAAAATGAAAATAATGAGAACTCCTTTAGAGTAGATGATCTCGTCAGAAGAGTTTTCCCTTTGAGGATTCAAAAGAACCATCCTATATCCCAAGTGATAGGGAGAGTAGACGAAGGGATACAAACAAGACGTAAGGAACCGATTAATTATCGAAACATGGTAAGGTTTGCTAAGGTAAACTATTCATGTTTTCGTTCTAAGCTTGAATCTAAAAATATTTTTAACTCTTTAAAAGATGAATATTTAATTCAAGTTTTTAACCATAAGAGATTTTTAAACTTGAAGAAGTCTCTTGTTCCGTGTCTTGTTTAAACCCCTTGAATCATCTTTGTTGTTGTATAATATTTTATTTTTGATTAAAAAAAAAAAACTTCAAATTTTTTATGTTTCTCTGTTTTTTAATCTGTCAGTGGGTAGCCTTTTCTATCTATTGACGGTGGTACATACTGACCTTTTTGTTATGGTAGGATAACACCTAAGGTAACATTATTGATGACATTCCCTTTAATCTCAAAAGTGACAAAGTCACTAATCTTTTTGATAAAATCAGAGGCAAAAAGGCTAAAAGGCACTTATAATATTTCCTAAGTAGCTCGGGGCACGGCGTTCGCTGCGACAATGCACTCTTGCCAAAGGGAGATATTATCAAGTGATTTCGTACTAAGTATTAGGAACATGGAGTTCTCTACTACAGTGTATCCTACTTGAACGGTACAAATCACTAAAGCATGTTTTCACTTTATAAGGACTCGGGGCACGGAGCTCGCTACTACGATGCTTGTAGATAAAGAAGTGTAAATTATGTTTATTTTTAAAGTGCTTGAAGATGATGAACAAGATTTTTATATCTAACTTATTAGATTTGTTTTGCCTAAAGTGTTTAAATTTGGCAAGCTTGTTATACCTCAAATGCTTATTAAAGAAGCATATCTCCGCCTCAAGTGTTCAAAATTGGGGTTTATCTTGCCTTAAATGCCTTAATATAAATTTAACAAGGGATGTTTATCACATATGTTATCCTAAGTGTTACCATCGTTGCCTTTAACACATTAGTGTGTGCTACATTAGTTTTTATTCTATATTTTTCGGATTTGTTCATTAAGTTTTCAAATTTTGAAAGTCTTTTATTTTTAACGAGTTTACAATTTTGATAAAGTCTTAAACAAATCTTTTTAATTGAGGTAAAATTCTCTAGTAACTATTTCCCTAACATATTGTATTCTATCTTCAATTTGTGTGGGAATCGGTTAATCCTTTCTTTTACTCGTTAGTTTTACTTATTAGTTTTATTTTTTTATTTTTTTTTGTTTTCTTAAAAAAAATAATAATTAAAAATGTGGCCGCCATTTGTGTAGACCGGATGTGCATGGAGTAGTTATTTTGTGTGCAAGTAAATAGGGGGAGTTTAATTAGGATGGTTTAAATGTGAAAAATAAGGTTTTAGCTAGATTAGGTGATAAGAGTTAACTCTAATTTTATTTCTTCTTCTATCCACATTCCATAACCTCCTAAATATCTATCCCTATTTACTCTCTCTTTCTCTCTCACACACGCACCTATATACTCCCTCCTCTCTATCGCTCTTTCTCTAAATACAGTATACTTCCCGAAATCAAAAACCCTTCTCAAAATTCTCCTCTCTACCTACAAAAATTCAACAATGACTTCACTTTCCCAAAACCCTAACCAATCCGCACCTCAAGAGGAGTCACCGGGTGTTGTCTCGGGTGTTACTTCACCCATGGACATATCTCCCATGGTTTCCAATATTACTCCATCTATGGCCATGTCCATTGATGATCCTTCCATGGTTGCTACTTCAGTCCAACCTACCCCAACTGTGACTGCCTCTCAACCACCTATTACCGCCACCAAGAAACCCAAAAGAAAAGCCCCTTCTTCCTCCAAATCGGCTGCTCAACTCTCCAAGAAGAAGACTTCAAGCCGACTTAACCTCAAATTCCAAAAACCACTGTTGTTGCTTTTTTTTAAAACAAACAGGTGGCAAATATGGTGAAGATTCTCTATGACTGGAATAATATTAAAGAGGACACCATCGGCTTCATTAATTGCTTCATTAATTTGATTTCTTCCCAACATGGGTGAGATGGTGGTGCTGGTACTAGTGCTGGTACACATTCTGCTACTGATGAAGTTGGTGATGCTGGTACAGATCGTGCTGCTGAAGATGCTACTGGAGATGCTGGCACAATTGATGAGCCAGATGATGGAGAACAAGAAGAAGATGAGGATGATGGAGAAGAAGAAGAATAACCTTGTTTGAAGGTTGATGTTTCCACTATACTTGGGAAATGGCTTTTTATGGTACTTTTGAATGGTTTCAAAAACAATTTTCGTTTGTGGTAGTTTGGTTTTAAAACAATTCGTATTATGGTTTCTTATTTTAGAACATTAATACTTTGGTGGTTATGCTTTGGTTTATGTTTTGTGGTTTTGTGGATTTTAAAACTTTGATTTACTTTTTGTTTTAAACTACTAGTTGTTTTAAACATGGTTTTGTTTTACAATTAGTATTTTAAGTAAATCTTTGTTTTTTCGATTAACTCCATGATTAAGGGGGAGTTAATTTTTGGTGAAATGATTTGTTATATAGTATATGGCTAACATAAGTTACAGGTACCATCACTTAGGAGGTTGGAAAGAAATGCACAAACTAAGAGGGAGATTGTTCGTGTAAACAGAGGTATTACCTCAGATGTTATCGTTGGTAATCATGTGCTACCCAGCGAAAAATGTGTTATAGTTTTACATTTCTTTCCATAATATTTTTTATACTAATGTCCTAATATTATTGTCTAGATGGCTGTATATTTTGTCCATATTTCAGGTTATATTAAGGTGAAAATTAAAGCTAAATATATGGAGAATTGTTTGAAGATTTATTCATAAATGGTGATTTATGAATAACTTTCAACATATATAACATGTGGGAAAATAAGAAAAACGTGGGAAGACTTATTCCAAGGATTTGTTGCTGATCAAAGTGAAGAGTACAAGGCGTTGGAAGCTTGGAGTACAACAAGGTGATGCATTGACTTGGGCATGAAGTTTTCGGTTGAGAAAATCAAGGAGTGAAGACCAAGTCTCGCACAAATTGTGGAGAGCATGCTCACACACTCTCCCCACTCTCCCACTCGTCCATAACAGCCCCATGGCTGATTATTTGTGTAGCCTTCAAGCAATTGAAGACTATAAATAGGCTAAGGTGTGGACATTGAAGATAAGTCAAATATTACACACACCCTTAGCACAAGAACAAAGTATTTCTTGACTCCTTTGTATCCTCCCTCCCATACACTCTTCTCCACACTCAAATACTTTGGGTTTGAGTGTGTTTTGGCTAGGATAGGATTTCGTACTTTGTTTTTATTTAGTTCCATAGCTCATACATTGTAATAGCAATAGAGAACTTTTTTGGCTTTGTATTTGGTACTCACATTGAATATAAAGTCTTTGCCTTTGTGGCTCTCTCAAGTTATAATTATATAACTTGAGAAAAAATAATTCTTATGCTATTTATTCCACTGCAAAACTCTTTTACAAACTGTTTTTATTCTCGGGTGTGTGTTGTCCATCACTGTGTGTTATCTGAGGTGTTACCTAACACTTGAAGTAACACTTGTTCTCAAAAAGTCACTGACTAACAATTTCATATCCTAAATCCAAAATTAATCATAGAATACTCTCTCACAGTTTTAGAATAAAAGCCATACTTTCTTTTTTAATATGTCGTAAAATACAAGTCTCATTCTCAAAATGACTTAGGTTGAATGTGAGTAGTGTTTTGGATAACTTTATTAAAAACCAACACTAACCAACGTATTTTCTACCCACATGCATTATGAATCACTACAAGAAAAAGTACTTTTCGTGACTGCTTTTCGAGACGACAATAAAAACAATCGCATTATAGGTTGGATAAGGAGATGGCTCCTGGAACTGCATTTAATGCCATCACATTATGTTAAACTTTATCCGCGTGCCAATTCTAGTACGTAGGCGGGAATGTGAATATTATGTGTGACGGCTTTAAAAAAAAGACGTGATGGATTTAGCAATCGCTTTTAAACAAAAATAAAACTTGACCAATTAAAATACTTCGAAAAGTCTTTTAGTCAAAGAGCAACGGCCTACCTAATCGTGAAATATGGTAAGTGAATTTAAAATATAAAAGTAAAAATAAAAATTGGGGATCTGATAAGAAACCCTTTTCACATTCCTCGTTTTCTCATTCCTCTCTCTCTCTCTCTCTCTCTCTCTCTCGTTCCCTTTCCATAACTCTCCCCTCCCTCGATAAATCAAGATTGATGTCCTGCCTTCATTGCCGTGCGCTAGGTATTCTTTGTGTTTGTCTTCCTCTCTTATCTCTGTCATGATTCAATCTATGTCCGCCTTCCTCTCTTGTCAGTGAACTAGGGTTTTTGACACAACCAAAATTAGGGTTTGACTGCATATGCGTCGTGCTCTTCACACTGGTTTTCACTTTCTTTCTATCTCCATCTTAGTGTTTTTCTTCACTCAATAATTACAATGTTAGAGTTCTTCTGTATTTATTACTCCCTCCGTCCCAAAATGATTTCAAACTTTTTAAGGATATGAACACTTGCTTCACTAGCCATGTTTTGTTTATTAACTTTTAAGCCTAAACTTTAAAAATATGAAGAACTTTTTGGGGACGATGAGAAATGGCAAATGAGAATATCATTTTGGGATGGAGGGAGTATTATTACTCTGTTAATCGCCCAAATCAGGGCCCAAGGAAATTGGTAAGCATTCTTCTCATATATGGTCCCTTCTGCAGAAAAAGTAGGCATTTTGAATCTTGTCTAGCTATTCTGTTGTTAACTAATTGATGCTTGTATATGATTCTCTTTTTACACAAGCAAAAATATTGTAATGGAATGCATTGGGCAAAATATTACTATTGTAATTGATGGGGCCACCATCTTAAATTCCCTCTACATTGGCAGTCCACCGATAAAATTCTTGTTTATTTCTTAAGATGCTTGTGTGCTTGATTTCTCTTTTGCTCTGATCTAACTTTGTCCTTCAGCAAAGTTACCGTGTCAAGGTAATTCTCCCTCTAATCTCTCTCTCTCTCTGGCTATATATGTATGTCCCTCTTACTATGTCGTACTCCCTCTTTCACTTGATTACAACTAGGGCTGCTAATAACCCCCAAACTTTCTTTTTTGTTGTCTACCCCATGGATGTTCCTTCGGAGCACTCAGGGCTTTCTTCCTGCTATAATGGGCTCACATAAATCATGTTACTCTTGGATAGGGATAGAAATGATTCAAGAGGACTTGGTATAAACTAAATGATACTCCCTCCGTCTCAAAATGATACCCCATGGATGCTCCTTCGGAGCACTCAGGGCTTTTTTTTGTTGTACCTGAAAATTTATGTTTCGTTTGCAAGGCTATGAACTTCCGGTTAAATCTGTAAGCATCCTTATTCATTGATAGTATAAACTAAACGATACTCCCTCCGTCTCAAAATGTTGTTCCCTCTATTATTAAGGTTAGTACGAAGGAAAAGTAATAATTTTGGATTAATTTAATTATCATAATTAAAATATTTTTTTTTTTGTATGAATCTAGTGGGCAGTATATTTTTGAACAAATGTGAGAGGGGTCTATATTCTTTTTGAGAAGTGTTAATGTTGGTAATTATTATGACTGATTACCACAATTAAATAACAATTATATCTAATATTATGCTAATGAATTTGATTTAATTTTTATGCCACAATAAAAAGTAGTAACTAGAGCCAACAAATAGGGAAATACCAAAAATAAATTAAATAGAGACCTAATGCGAAAAAAAGATTGTCTAACTTCAGCTTTCTGCGATTGCATATCCCATCCCAGTAGACAAGCAAAGGCGATGGCTTATCAAATTTAAAAATGAAAAAAATAAAATAAATTTAACCCTTTCCACGATGGCAAAGGAAATCGCCAAAAGTAAAACGCTAAGGCGATGGCTTTACCAATCGCTAGGGGCGGACCCAGACCCAAAATCAAGGGGATTCACAAATTACATTACACAATAGCTTCAAAAAGTAATTGTTTTCTACATAATTACCTACATCGATTACAAGAAAGAAAAACATACTAAATTTGTCCCTTACGCGTTTTCATACTATGAAAACATGTAATTACATCTTCATCTGTGACGCTAAATCATATCAAAAACCCTAACTGAAAACCCTAAATTAAAAATCTAAATCAGTCATCAATAAAACTCTAAAGTGAAATCCTAAAAATTGAAACTTACAAGAAAGATGCAGTGGAGCGTGGAGGTGGACAGTGGGTGATGGTGGCGGAACGCAGAAGGAGAAGGACGGAGTCGGTGGATCTCTTTTCCGTCCTCGACTCTTTTTCTTTTCTTCTCTCTGTCTCGCGCTATCGCTTTTTTTCTTCCATGTTTGCGTATTCTTTTCCTGTGTTCTGTACTTTTGGTTTACAAAAGGGGGGTGGGCATAGCTGGGGATGGGAGGTGCACTTATGAATAAAACTATTTTTTTTTACTTGTGACATGAAAATAGGCGGATTCACCGCCACACCCTACGGCAAGCGTGGGTCCGCCCCTGCCAATCGCCTAAACTTTTCGTGACAAGGCTTCACACGACTGCCTTGGCAATTGTTTTCCCAATCGCGTTAGACTTTCGCGATGGCTTTTCATAGATACGCGATGGCTTTTGGCAGTCGCAAAAAGTGTTTTTTCTTGTAGTGAATTTTTGGATAATTATATCCTCAACTCATTTGTCGCAAAAAGTGTTTTTTCTTGTAGTAAATTTTTGGATAATTATATCATCAACTCACTTGATATTTACCCATCTTTCATTGTCTCCTTAGTAAGTGTGAAAACCAAGATTTACTCTCGGACGAAGGGATTACGTTATAATCAGTATTGGTTATAAGCTTATGTATAGAAGTAAATACTCCCCCTGTGGTAAACAGAATGTCTAATTTTTATTTGGTAGACATTCTAAAATTGTTTACTTTGTATAGAATAATATTTTATGGCAATACATGTATATTTTTCTTATCTACTTTCTAAGTTTAAGTTTTAGAAATATTTAATGAATGATGATTTTTTTTAAAAAAATGACAATTCAAAAACTATTCAATTTTCTTTGAGGAAATAGCTATTACAATATTTATTAGTTGTACGTCTATGAATAGAAATGAATAAAACAACATTTATTTGTAAGCCCATCCTAACTTGTTGCCATACATGTCACACCATACAAAAATGAAATGAAGATTGAACCACACTTAATGTGTGATTTATTTACCTGTGTACAAAGCATGAAACTGTAGATATGCACTCATTTTGCATGGCTATTGAACTTTTACATATCCTTCAGTTAGAGGTAAATAATTTATATATATAGGTAAATATATTTATTAGAATAGATTGCAAATATCATTGTTCAATTGTGATATTGGAGAAAACTAAAACACAAACTAAGGTTTTCGCAGAGAAAGAAGAAGAGAAGAGGAGGATGTTATTTTATTCTTCTCTTCAATATCAACTTTGTAGACCCCTGGAAAAAACAGGTGCCACCTCAGGATTCGCAATGACTCCCGATATATAACATGAATTTCTTTCAAATGAGATTGATTTCTTACATTCTTTGCGCTTTGGTAGACACAGACGGGGAAAACCGTAGACGACTCGCCATAAATAAGTTTGCAACATCACCGAAATTAATAGTGCCCTTGGAAGCCGCCAAGCTTCAGCAGGAGGCTTTCATCTACCATTTGAACATCACCGACAAAATTATTTTTGGAAACATTAGTATTCACAGAATTAGTCCAGTTACCTAAATGTAGCACATCCGATTAAAGGGGTTTAGCTACATATCTTAACTTGTCCCATCCCTACTGCTTTGGCGGCGGAAGCCTGTATTGCTATTGCTGCTACTATCAGTGTTGAAAACTTGTCCTTGTTGTCCTTGAGAAGGAAGACTTTCTTTCCTCGCCATAGGATACGAATTAAGGAAAAGTCCTACAAAGTGTTTTATGAGTAAATAGTGGCGAAGATACCTGGGTACCAAACTCTTCCATTTCTACACTTGTCCGAACCACAACAACAAACAAAAAAACCTCTTCAATTTTTACACTTGTCCGAACCCCAAAACAAAATTTCCTACACAATTGGACATCAATATATATTTACTAAATAAAAAATCACGTATTTTAGACCAACTCTCTCTTCTTCTTTTTTTTTTTTTTTTTTTACTTGTCTTGTAACAAAATTGAGTCGTAAGAACTCACAAACTAGCAGCAGATCAAAATCTGGAATTAAATTTCTTCTGTCATTCTTGTTGTTTTCAAAGTTATTCAACTAAACGCAAACGACATTATCAAAATGCAGTTCAAGCTTCGGGGATGTTTGGAAATTAGGTCTAATGTTAAGATTTGTCAATTTAAAGTCTGAGAAATAGGGGTAAATTGATAATCATAACCTCAAATAACCTCAGTTAAGTCGCATGAACAAGACACATGATGACTTAAGAGATTTTTCAAACGAATTCATAAAAGAACCCTAATATGATAAAATTTGTCAACTTTGAATTTTAAATTGACCAAAATTGAATATCAAGACCCAAATTGTGAAGCCCCCACAATCTTTGGACCCAAAAATACAGTTTGCCTTTAAATTACTCCCTCAGTCTCAGACTAAGGTTTTACTTTTATTTTTGGTCTGTCGCAGACTAAGGTTCAGGGTTGCTCTATTACTTAAAATAGAGAATGGGACCAATTTATTATTCTAACAACAAAAACTACATACGTATTTTCTCTCCATACTTTACTTTTCATACTCACAACTAGGGGTGTCAGTGGTTCGGCTCAAACCGTGGTTTGGGACCGAACCAAACCAAGCCGTGCGGTTTAACATATGTGGTTCAGCTCGGATTTGATAAGTGATAAACCATACGGTTCGGTTTGGCTTACGGTTTGGCCCTTCCAAACTGAACCGAACCATATCAAGCTGAACCGTGAACAGAACCGCAAAGCAAACAGTGGAGCCGAAGTATGTGCTGAATCGTGAAACTCTTGTATGGATCGTTGATTAAATTTAGTGAGTTAATATGAACCATTGATTCTTAGAAAACCCTAGATACCCTAAATCTTAGTCACTTAGATAGACAGATAGTTGGATTTGGATATTTCGTATTTTATTTTTCAAACGGCACGTCGGCACCTCCATCTCTCCAGTCTCCCGTTCTCTCGTCTCCTTCACCCACGACTCGATGCCCTTCCGGCCGACGCCCTTCCTCTGGTCGACGCCCTTCCTCCATCACACTCCCACTCAAGCCTCCCTATTTATCCCACTTCTCGTGCATTATGTCGCCTACTCAAGACATCGGCTAGTTGAAGCCCTAGCTCGATCTCTCAATTTTCCGGCGATTAAAGGTAAGTTTCATCCCTTATGCTTCTTCTGTAAATTTTATTTATAGTCTTGCTGGAATTGTTATTCAATTTTTTGTTTTCCATCGTTTTCAATAAGGAGGGCTTGCAACTTGCACTAATATCTAGGGGTTTCAAGTATCAACCTGTAGATACCTCGGGAGAACCACAGCTTGGCTAAAGCGGTGAATTATCCTAGGATGTTTATTTGGTTTTAAAGATTAGAGTCGCCACATATGCTTTTAAAGGAACGTAAGAAAAACCTAATATAGCCTAATTTTATATACAAAACTAGAGATTTGGGAGAGACGGGTTTGGGGGTTAGGTTACGGAGTGGGAAGTACTTAAACACCCACTCCGCCCGGCTAAAGCCGGTCTTGCTACTTTTGGTGTTCTAGGTATGAAAAGTCCTTTTATTAATCATGCTAACAATTACATTGAATAGAAAAAAGGGGAAATTAAAGAGAATTAAAATGTAGGGAGATAACCTTTAACCAACTTCAATGTAATGAAGTGATCATTTGGTTATGTCCCATTTGATGGGAATTACATACATTCAAGAAAACAAGTAAAATAAAAGAGGAGAAAATTGTACCTTAAAAAAAGGGAACTTCAAACTTTGACTTGAAGATGGTATGTTTGTAGGGAAATGGTGTGTAAGAACTTGTGTAGAGTTTTTGTAGAGAAGAGAAGTTGATCATTTTCTAAGGTAGAATGAGGGGGTTTATATAAGTAGAGAATGGAGGAAAAGATGGTTATTCGACCAATAAGAAAGTAAGAAAATAAAATAATAAATAGAAAATAAAATAATAATAAAGGCGAAATATTTTGTTTTAATGAAAAAGGTTAGAATAATGGGATTGGGAGGTTACAAATAAGAAGAGTTTTAATGTTGTAATAAAAAGGGAATTTTGAATTAAGAAAAGAGGTTGCAAATAAGAAAATGGAGGGAAACTTGGTGGGAACCCGTAACAGCTATGTGGCAAGCGCGTGGGTCCGGTCTGTTGGACCAAACGCGCGTGCGGAACATGACCATTACGGGAGGCGCCCGCCTTAAAAAATGATAGAATGACATAATGACACTAAAAATTTAACTCTGTTACTCAGTTTAGTCCAAAACTAACGGAATAAGTTCGGAACTTAACCGAAGTAACATAAATTAATAAAAACAAGTTAAATAAAATACTAAGTATGCAATCGGGGTGAGCGATCCAAGGCGGGGTGTCTACACAACCATGGATGGTTATCCTAATTGCAGTGTATGTTCTTCATTAATCTCCTTTATTTTTTCAGTTTTGTTTCACACGAAAATCACTTTCTATAATTTATTCATATTCATGTTGATAGTTTAGGTTGAAATGACAAAGAAGCGAAAAGCTACTTCAACTCATCACTCAAGAGACTGAAGTCGAGTCCTCTGCTGTTGGTGGATATAGTGATGCAAAGACTAAAGCTTTTACCTCAGGAGTGTGGGAACACTATGATAAAGTCACGAAAGGTAAAAGTTGTTGCATTCACTTTGTAAGTATTGCAAAAAGAAATATGCTGCAAGTTGTAGCACAATCACTCTTTCAAATCATTTAGGTAAGTGTCCTAAATATCCCTATAATGAGGTGAACAAAAAAACAAAAGACACTTGAGATTTTTCAAAGAAGGGGAGGGAGAAAGCAAGTTACTTCATTGGAAATTTGACAAAGACGAGTGTAAAAAAGCTATTGCTAAGATGATAATTATCAATGAGCTTCCATTTGGCTTTATTGAGTGTGAGGGTTTCAACTTTTTGTGAAGGTTCTGTGCCCTAGGTTGCATAGTGTGTCGCAACACCATAGCCAAATATTGCATGGAAAAATATAATGAGGAGAAGAGAAAGTTAAAAATCTCTTTATCTCTTAATGCTCATAGGATTTGCCTCACAACTGAAACGGACTTCCTTGCAAAATTTGAGTTATATGGTTCTTATGACACACTTTATAGACCAAGAACGGAAAATGCACAAAAGAGTTCTTAACTTCAACGTTGTTAATAGTCACAAAAGCCTTAGAATTGCTTGTGCAATTGAGGCAATTGTTGGTGCAATTGAGGCTTGCATGCTTGATGGGGTATTGAGAATGTTTTCACTATCACAGTTGATAATGCTTCAGCTAATGACACTGATGTTGATCATTTGAATAGAGAACATGTAGGAAATGTGCATTTGTCTTGGAGGGTGAGTTCTGCTCATAAGGTGTTGTGCCCATATTCTCAACTTAATTGTTAGATATGGAATTAGAGAGGTAGATGAATCAATAAGTAGAATTCGTCAAGCTGTGAGATATATAAGCAGTTCCCCGGGGAACTATACTAAAAAATATGTTATATACGGCAGCCCGTAACCGCATGTAGACACCCCGCCTTGCGCCGCTCACCCCGATTGCACGCTTAATTTGTGTTTTTACTTTGTTTTAAGTGTTTTTCGTTAGTTTCTGTACTTCTGTTAAGTTCTTAACTGACTCCGTTAGTTTCTAGCGGCTAAACTGAATAACAGTCCTAACTTTCTAGTCCATTCTGTAAAAAAAAACATATTTCAGAGTCGGGCGCCTCCACCCTGTTGGGTCAGAGGCGTGCGCTTTTCGCTCCCAAGGCAGGAGGCGCTCGCTTCTGGTCATCAGTTACAGATTTCTCCCCAAGAATCTCTCCCTTGCTCATCAATGTCGATTTTGCCCGGGAAATCTCTGATTATTGAACCTGTTTTGACACCAAAACATCTTTTCTCACCTATAAAATACCCCTCTTCATCATTACAAAAGACCACCACTTTCGGGAAATCATCATAAAAAGAAGACTAAGCATTCTTGATCAAAAGGCATCTCCTAAGTTTGAAGTTCCTGAAAGCTTAGGTATTTCATCCCCCCTCTCTCTACTTCATCTCCTTCTTCTTCTTTTATTAAACGTGCAATCAACCCAAACGTTTTGGGACATGACACCAAAGGGTGCTTCACTTCATTGAAGTTAACCAAGGAGTAAACTCCCTACATTCAAAACATAATTTTACCCCAAAATCATCTTTAAAAAGCATAATAGAACACCATTTTTCATGTAGAACACTTATATGCAAGACCGACGACGCTAGTCGGGAGGAATGGGTGTATAAGTACTTCCCATTCCGTAACCTAACCCTCGAACCTCGTAAAAAGAATCTTGGTTTCGTAACAAACATTAGGCTATGTTAGGTTTTTCTTATGTTCCTCTATAAACATAGGTGGCAACTCTAAAATCAAATTAGACATCCTAGGATAATCCACCGCTCTAGCCAAGCCGTGGGTCCCCCCGGGGTATCTACAGTGGCGACTCTGCCGGGGACATTCCGGGTCAAACTTGCGTTAAATTTGTGTTCTATATCTCTTGTGGGAATTTTGGTTCCTTATGATGGGAAGCGCATGCCTGTAGCCTTGTTGACCTAAGGCGCCCCCCCCCCCCCCAACCCAGAGACCAGAAGCGCCTGCCCTGCATGTATTCTTCCTATTTCTGCTTTCTTTCTGTGCTAATCATTTCTGTAGGGGGTAAAATAAAATGTTTAGGACCAGGGCAATCCCCTGAGTCCACTGTCTCACAAGTTGTGCCCAGAAGCGGGCGCATCCTACGGCCCATGCGAAAGGCGCGTGCTTCCTGTTCTATATGCCAGAGGCGCACGATTCTGGGTGGTTTTCTAGGATATGAACAAAGCCCAGAAATGAACAAATGAACAGAATGTTGGGGTGTGGTCAGATGTTGCCTGCATCAGGCTGTTTTGGACCCTTACATGCTATGTGTGTTTTATTTCTTTGTAAATAAATAAAAAAAAAAAGTTTTGTCACTTTGTTGGACCTCACACTACGTGGCACCAAAAATCCTATCAATTGCTCACTATCGAGTCGCACAAGTTCATAACCCCAAACCCGTCGAGGCCCGTCCTAGAGAGTTTTCAAGCTCCACTCGACCTTGACTCTCTCGAAGCTGTAAACCTCAGCCCGTGGCGTAGTTCATGACTACATGCCGGGGGTGGCCTTTAAACCTCTCTTTAGCCGAGCACAAGCCAACACATTCTAGTTAGGGTCTAACACTCCATGACTAAGTAGGTTTTCAATGTGTCGAGATTTCCCTAAACTAACGTCCTAAAAAAACATACATTAAACAAGTGGTTATTATGGACAAAATAAAAGTCTGTCCCCACATGTATCTTTGCGACGTTAATTTAGTTTAATCCCGTCACATTAGGTCTCACAAGTGTGGTGGAATCTTGGGTACTAAGAAAATCTAATCTTTCATAGACTTGGGAACCCATGTCTTTTGGCTAGCGCCTTTGGTCTTCTTGCGTGAACTCGAAGCACCACCGGGACCACTAAGACGAGAAAAAACGCTAGGAGCGGGAAGGTCTTCTCCAACAACAACCTTCTTTCCCTTATCAAGGGGATCCTTGGGAGAAGGATTGTAAGGCCTCTTCCAATCATGAGGATTACCTTTACCCCTTCTTTTCTTCGGTAAACGGTAAGGCCTAGGGGCTTCAACCCGAGCAACGGACTTCGAGGCCTCCACCACAACATCATTTGGCCACCCTAAATGGTCAAAGACGCTCGGTCGTGTCTTAACAACAGGTTTCGAAGTATCAACAATGACATTTGGCCTCCCTAAACGTCCAAGACACACTAAGGCGTGCCTTCACATAGGGGCGGAGCTTGACTTCTTGTCCTCAAAGATGGACACTTTTACCTAAAATAAAAAGTTATTGGGGCCATTAAGACAAGATTTTGAGGCTTGAATGATGAAAAATATTGCAGAAGGCTGCTGTGTGGAAAACAGTTCGAAAAGAGTTCAAATTTTTTATCTGTTGAAGTATCCTACCTCATAAAAGAAAGGGGCTGGAAATCCATAGCCCAGACGTGGGATCCTCTGCCTCCCTTCACCAGGCGCGCGCCTCCCACGCCCAATACCATAGGCGCGCGCCTTTGACAGACAGACAGTTCAGAAATGGCCCTTGTCAGTACAGAAGCAGGACAGGCATGTTATTGCCTTTAAATCTGCAGTAGTTCAAACTCCATAGCATTTCAGCACTCAACAAAAACACTTTGGGCACACTTTGATTGTAAAGAGTCGACATTTAGGATAAAATTAATTAGGCATGAAAAATGTAGATAAATAGTTAGGAATGTAATACGTGCTAATAGTTATTACATAAAAAAATAAAAAATAATCAAAAGGGGCTACTCAGACATCATCCCCTCCATCATCATCATCATCATCATCATCATCATCAGAAGCAGTA